>JAAGNO010025264.1:23383-34040 GCA_033439905.1 Ceryle rudis
GTTTATATTTACAATCATTAATAAATTAATATATAATGTAATGTTCTATACTAATGTAATATTACTATTAACCTAATAATTAATGTAATAAATTTTTTATTATCTTTTATTTTCTCATTACCATGAGGAAAGGTCATTGCCGCAGGATGGTTTACAGACTAAAAGTCTGAAGAGGTACAAAAGGAGTCACAAGAATTAGGGGTGGTTATTAAATTAGCTTAGAGGTATTAAATAAAACAATACAGATGCAACCTGTGGCTCAGACAGTCTCTGAAATCCTATCTGTTTGAAGTTAGATTCACCAGGGAAAGAAACACATGATTCTTCTTCCATATGTTTTAGTTTGGGCAGATTGATAGGAGCAGGTTTTGTTCTTAAATACCATTTATGTCTTCATTCTGTCAAGAAAATTACTTATTTCTTAAAAATCACTTAACTGCAGGGAAAAAATAAAAGTAACTGAGACTGATGAAAGTAAATGTGAACCCCATAAAATGCAACACTTGTGATGTTTTCTTCTTTAGTTACATTGTTTTTTCATTGATTGTTAATGATATGGCACAAATAAATGGGGCATTCTGCTCGTCTTTTTTCCCTTGTAACAGATTTAGTAAGTAATGTTCCACGTATTGTGACACCAAAAGTGCTGGTGCTCTTCATCTGTTGCAACACTGTTTCAAAGAATTATACTAAACCATCAAAGGTTGTTTTTCTCAACCCAAATTTTGCACAGATATAAACTTCTATGGTAGATTAACCTCAATATGTCAGGTTATCTACATGAATCATTAGAGTTTATTTAGTGGACATGTCTAAACATCAGTTTTCAGTGCAGTCTGTGCTGATAATTTTTTCTCTGTAATTATCCACTGAATTTATTTAAACTTATTGATAATTTGTCAAAATGAAGAATGACACTAGAATCAGCAGCTTTATGCTAAATTGCATTCTATTTAATGCCTATGAATGCTGACCATGGAACTATATTTCTTGTGTTTCAAGAAACCGTATTTGAATGAGTTTCCCAGAACTTCAGTCTTAAAAGGGATGTTTAATCTCCCTTCATTCACAGGTACAGAATATAACGTTTATAGATCAGAGATTACTTTTCCCTTTAATTATGGCTTCTGTGTTGGGCATGACCTATGTTATTGTGTGCTCTTAATTGCCTATTTCTCTTTTCAAGCAGAGTGAGACAAGTAAAACCATCTGGAGCCAGGAGAGGATTGTGACTTCATAGTGACCAGCTAAGGACCAATGGACAGAAGGTCCCAAAGGCAGCAAGGGATGTCAGAGCACGGAGTGCCAACGGGAGCAGGGCACATGCAAGCAGGTATCAGAGGAAAAAGAACATTAGTACAGATCAGAGGGTATAACTGAGAATTTTCTTCATCACAGAAAGCTGTTGAAGCCAAGCATGGGATGAATGAATGATCTACTTGCAAAGACTCACTGTACATGAAAAGAGTAATATTTCCTGTTTATTTGGTTTTGCCTAGGCTAGCCATGTGTTTTGGTTTTTATTCTCTATATTTTATTATCTATAAGATAATTATCCAGTATAAACTGGTCTTAGGAGTTTAAAAAACATTTGGTCTTTTTCAGGAGCTCCCTATAAAGATAAGGTCAAGGCAGATTCTTTTCAAAATGCTGGCTTTCTCAGGAAACCACGAGAGCTTGCTAGAATTCTGCTATGAAATCTCATTTCATTAACATTAGAAGATGCTATTTTTAAATACATTTTATAGATTTACACAGTTTATGGAGATGTACTTTATATAGAGATTTAGAAAATTTATAATTTTATATATCTATAAAATTTGCAGACACATCTTCTAGAGGTAAATGGGAAGAGTCTTTTTATTTATTTGGTATCTAATGCTTATGCCAACTACACTTACCAGAAAGAATGAGTTTCAGTTTATATTAAATTTTCTCTATGTAGAATTTGCACAGTAGGCATTATGTCTATATCTAATTTAATGGGTAAATGCTGAACTGCAAGAACAGAAAATACATAGTCATCCAAATTTCTATTATATTCAAATAAGATTTTATTTAAAAAAAAAAATATGTCTATGATTAAGGTTATGATTACTTTTTCTAGAAAAGATATCACTCAGATGTAGAAGAACTAGTACAAACTCCACCTGAAAGCTAAACAGATGGGCAACAATAGTCTACACATTCCACTCAAAATTACATAGCAAACAGCTCTAAAAATAACAAATGTGTATAGAGTGACCTATATCTCCTGTTCACTGAATGACTGGAACAATTTATGAGTGTAGGTCAACTTTCTAGTTCTAGATAAAGAAGAGTTTAGATACTCAAGGAATCTTCAAAGTGAATCAGAATCTACAAGGGCAAAATAGGTTAAGAACAGGCAGTATTACTATTTTTAGGCACAAAGGAAATCTAAGAATATTCGTATATATGAATCCCAACAGAGAGAGAACAATGTCAAAAAATAAGATAAAGAGATGTAACACACAGGTAGAATAAATGGTTTTGGTAGTACGTGAAATGACTAAGATGTACAATGATCAATAAGGCTCTAAAAAAAAAAATACTCCCATAACAGTAAAAACTACCCCACAAGTTAGAAGGACAAGTAATGTAACAGTTTTCTTCCATAATTTCCATTACTGACAATGCTATAACAGGGGATAATTTACTATCAAACTGGAGTTGTGTGAATTGTGCATATTGTTCACAAAGTGCTCTGATATCATAAAGAGATGCCCGGATACTCTGACTGTATTAAAATGCTTCTAACAGACTGAAATAACAAAACGGTTTTGAAGGCTCTCAGTTTCAGATGACCAGACTTCCTGGTTTTGGGGTCAGTCTCAGAATCCAATCATGTATTTATTTGCAGGTTTTTATACTGGTTTATGTACAATCTACTCATCCTGTTCTGTTTCCATCTCTCTTTTCCTTGAGTTTCCTTAATAGTTCTTTAATTCTGCTGATTCAGAGCCCAGGTCTAACAGAGCAAGTTACCACACAATTACATAATTTCTCCTACCTGTCCACCAGCTTCCTCTCCAATTTGCAACAAAAACAAACCCCTCTGAATTATCAGTCTTACTGTAGTTTAGTTTAAGCAAGTAAAGGTAGTCCACCTAAACCACTATCCTGTCTGGCAGTGGCCAAAAAAGGGATGCTTAAGGAAACTCTAATAACAGGGTAGTTGTGTATACAAACTACCCTAGAAAATTCTTCTAGCTTTTAGCAACTTTCAGTAAGGAGAATCCTGACTCAAACATGATATACTTGTATCTTGGATTTTCTTCATGAAGTAAAAAAAGTAACTGATTGTGATATGATTGCATTGTCTATCCCCATGGATTCACCTCCTTGAAAATACTAACTTGCTTAACAATTTTCACCTAATTTAGCAGAGGAGTATGAAGAGTCAAAGTATTAAGGTTCACAGTGTTAAGGTTTTAGAAATGTAAAGAAAATCTACAGCAGGGTAAAGGACACACATTAATGACCCTCATAGGAAAAGACTCTGAAGTGATCATAATCATTCTCTGTTCCACATGGCTTGTGCTGTAGCCAGAGGAACCACGGCATAGTTCTTATCTTTCCACAAGCCTACACAGGAATTCACAACACACTAGTGGGTATTATACAGTGTGTTAGATGGAAACTAGAACTACTATGAAGTGACAAAGCAATGGCAACCTAGGGAAGACATGGCGTTGCTGCTATGGGAGACAGCAGAGGAAAGAACTGAGCATATCGCAATGGGAAAGATAATGTGGGGAAATGGGGAGGAAGAGAAGACATCAGTGTTGTAAGAAGGGAAGAAAAGAAAAATAAAATCTGGTAGTGGCATAAAGGAGAAGACAAGCATAATGAAGAAGGTAAGTAGTCTGTACAGTAAGTCAGATCCAGAGATACATATCTCTGTTATTTGAACCAAAGGCCTGCAAATTTAAGTGGAAAAGTATTTACAAGCTAAATTCTTTGTTAACAGTTTTCTGTCACAAGGCTTTATCTACTTTGTGATAATTTTTACAACAACAACAAAAAACCACTGAAATACCAACTAAAATCACAATCCTTCCTCACATTTCCTTGTTCAACAGCTGCCTGTGTAAATGGTTTCCCCAGCATAAAACTTAACTATAGATACATAGCACAGATAATTATAAAAGTTAAAATATCTCTCAGGATCAACTTCCAAACAGGTATCAGAATTTTTTGAAATAGAAAAACTAAAAAATATTCTATTGAAAAAACATTTCTAACGTCATAATTTTCTTCCATTGATAGAATAAAAATTCTCACCGAAAAGAAATTCCAAAAATATGTCAGTTTAAAATATAAAAATATAACCATTTTTAATTACTCTAATAAAGTAATTACTTTAATAAATTAGCCCAGAAGGAGATAGGATCAGCAAACTGATTCTAATCTGAAATTGTTATTTTTAATAGAAATCACATTTTTCATTTAAAAAAAAAAATCTTCCCTTAGGCTTTTAGAAAATAACCTCAGATCTGTATGCCATGAGGGCTACACAGGGAGTTCTAAGAGCCTCCAGATACTCTACGCCAATTTTTTGATGAATAAACAGTTATTTCATTGCATAGAAGTGTTAACTCTTTTCTTTAAAGAGCACAGTACAAAAATTAACATTTGTAGAAATAAGTACAAAAATTTGTGCTTTCATTCACATATAAGCTACACTTGTCAAGCTTCCACATTGTACATGTTTGCAAAAATGTCAGTCATCTCCTGAACCACTGCTTATCATGGGTAAACAACGTGTTTGGACAGGGGAACAGTCTTGGACTGCCAAGGCAAGAGACAACTCAATCTTGTTCCCTAACTGGCTCCCCAGACTGCTCCTGAAAATTCTGTGTGTCTCCTACATATTGCCAGATCATGCTGGAATGTATTTATTGCCAGCTTTCAGTACTACAGACAATCTGGAAAGCTCAAGGTCAAAGATGAGGCAAGAAATATTGCACATTTTAAAAGGTAGAATTTGGATAGAAACTCCTTAATGGGCATTGCTTGTCAAAGGCTTGAAGTGTTTGCAGCTAAATAAAAGCACAGCCCCTCTGCCCTGACATACAAAAAAACTATGCATGTTACTGTGATTTTTCTAAAGCATTAAGAAAAACAAGCTAAGAAATGGACAATCAATTACTAGAAAAAGCAGCTTGAAGGAAGGGATATGTAACCTGTCTCTCAAGAATCATACTTTGCTATCATTATTGTACGAGGTCTTGTCTCTTAGATGTGGACAGAACTCCTGACATTCTGCAGTACTTACTAGCTGTCCTGGTTTGAGTGAGAACAGAACTAATTCTGCTCAGTGATTTTACTTTTCAGTTCAGTTCTTCTAACTAACTGCACTGGATGAAGTTAGCAACCTGTTTTCCCAGGCAGTGTCTGCTGCTGGCAGGGATAACACCCCATGGTTAGAGTTACTACCAAGGATTGGTGTGCAGACCAAGGCCACTGCTGGATCTTGTGTACCACATTGGGGGTGCAGGAAAGTGAAAGGCCACACCTGCAGGGAGGAGCAGACAGGACAGGTGACCCCAAACTAACCAACAAGGTATTACATCCCATAAACATCACATTTGGTATAAAGCTGAGGGATCTGGAGGGTCTATAGCTTGCTTGCTCGCTTACTCTCTCTCTGGGGGCTCCCGAGCTCCTCTCCCCTCTTGGACCACTTTGCTAGCTTTGCTTGACTTGGCTCAGGTCCTCTTTCGGTTCCTTCCTCAGAGCATCCAAGGAGGACTCTGTCCATTCTGCCTTCAACCCCAATCAGTGTGTTCCTGAATGTGGTACCAGAATCCAGCTCCTAAACACAACTCCCATCTGCTGCAGGGCCCAGTGTGGGACTCCCCCGGTGCCTGCTCTACAGCACCAGGGGTGATGGTGATGTAATTACCATCAGGGGGCTTGGGTTTGATACTGGTTTTGTATATATTTGTACATATTCTATTTTTATTATTATTTTCATTCTCATTAAAGCTGTTCTAGTTTCCTTTTCTAATCACTAAGTCCGTCTCCCTTATTCCCTTTCCCGTCCCCTTTGGGGAGGGAGGGGGGTTAACAGAAAGCATCTGTTACTGGTCTAAGGGGCCACTCTGACTCTAAACCATGACACTAGCTTTTTAAATTCCATTATTAACTAAATTACTTTTCTTCATATTATTTTTCACAGCTGATCATAATATACATAGCCTTGTGACTATTTTTATTGTTGTTCGTTAGCCAACAATTTATTTCAGACCCTATAGACCAAAGTGCTCAATGTTTTTTAAATTTTATTCTTTGTTTTTAGCCTCCTATTTCATTTTACACCAACCTGATTTAACCTCTAGATCCTCAAGAGAACAAATCAAGTGTTAAGCCAGAAGTCATGACATTGTTCTTTTTGAGACATAATTGTGTGCATCTCTTTAAATATGCTGTTTCCTGCCTTTAGTGGCATATATCCAAAAGCCAAAATGGCCAGAGTATAATCTGTTATTTTTCAGAAAGGGCTACTTCTACCGTGAAGTACCTCCATAAGCATTCATCTCCTGAAAACTTTGACACAAATTTCTCTCTTCACAAGTAACACTTCAAAGATTATCTCTCATTTTTTTCTCATGAATATGGGAACTTTAAAACAATGTCATAAGGTTATCTTTATAATTTCTTTAGTTTCTGTGCTGGTTTATATGACAATAATAATCTACATACCTGAAATCATAAAAAAAAATAACCATTAAAGTGATACTTATTTTGCTTTTAACTTTTAATAAACTATATTTTAACATATTCACAATGTCATACTCCATTTAGTGAACGAAATTTCATGTAGTCACAAACCTGTGTGTTCCAATAAGACGTGGCTCAAATTTGGAATATCAGCTAATGAATAAAGTAGAGAATTTCACATAGCAACACTAAGTATAATTACTGTTTTCATGTTGAAGCAGGTAATGATTCACATTAGGAAATTAAATCTGTGAGAACACTTTAGTTGCATTTTTTTTTGAGGTTCAATATGAAGGGTTTTTTGCGGCTCAGCTGATAAATTGAATATACAATTAATTAATAGTCTAAGCTTCCTATTTCTGCATAATTGTTGCACACTTGTGACACAGTTTTCTTTGTGTTTGTTTGGGTTTTTTTGTTTGTTGTGGTTTGTTTGGTTTTTGTGGGTTTTTTTTGGTTTTTTTTTTAAGAAAGTGCTTGTGGTAAGTCATAAATACAAAAAAACCAAACAATATGCACCACTACTGGTGATGCAGTTCTACTCACTGGAAAAATGGACTCTTTCTGCTTTTCGTATTATGTGGTAAACAATCAAATCAAAAGGAATTTTACCTTTTTTCTTGAATACATTTTTTCTTTTGTCATTTTATGTACACCAAAATATTTTTAAATGTGCAGCTTTCAATGGCATTACTTCAATGCCTTAAAGGGAAGACTTCTGACTGATTAAGCAATAGATGTCCAATTGCTGACATGGAAAATAACTTTTACTACTGGTGGCTGATATGTACTTTTGTTCTTAACTTTCTGTGCTTTTTTTCCCCTTTCAAACTAAGAAAAAAGTTTGTCTTTTGGACCTCATTTTCATTCCTTTCATAGCAATATAGGGCTTTTTATACAGAATCACAGAATTGCTGTGGTTAGAAAACACCTTTAAGATGATCAAATCCAACCACTATCTACTCCACCAGGGAGTATATCCATATCCTCAAGCACCATATCTAGCTTTTAAATACATCCAGGGATGGTGATTCAACGACCTCCCTGGGCAGCCTGTTCCAGTCTTTGATAACCTTTTGGTATGGAATCTTTTTCTAATGTCCAGCATAAACCTCCCCAGGTATAACTTGATGCCATTTCCTTTTGTCCTATCAGTTGTGACCTGTGAGATTAGACCAACACCCACCTCTCTAAAACCTCCTTCAACACCCGCCTCTCTAAAACCTCCTTTCAGGTAGTTGTAGAGAACAATAATGTCTCCCTGAACCTCCTTTTCTTCAGACCAAACAACCCCAGCTCCTTCAGTTGCTCCTCATAAGACTCATTCTCAAGGCCTTTCACCAGCTTTGTTGCCCTTCTCTGGACCCACTCCAGCACCTCAGTGTCTGTGTTATACCGTGGTGCCAAAAACTGAACACAGTACTCAATGCATAGCATCAGCAGTGCCAAGTACAGTGGGACAATCACTTCTCTACTCCTGCCAGACACACTGTTTTTGATACAAGCCACAGTGATGTTGGCCTTCTTGGCCACCTGGGCACGCTGTTGGCTCATATTCAGCCAGCTGCTGATCAACACCCCCAGGTCCCATTCTGCTGAGCAGCTTTCCAGATACTCAGCCCCAAGCTTGTAGCATAGCATGACATTGCTGTGGCCCAAGTGCAGAACTTGGCACTTGGCCTTGTTGATGCCCATACGACTGGCCTCAGCCCATTGATCCAGCCTGTCCAGGTCCTTCTGAAAAGCGTTCCTATTCTCAAGGAGATCAACACTCGCATCTAACTTGGTATCATCTGCAAACAGCAATACACAGTGGTTGAGTCTTTTTCATAGTCTGTTCCATCTAAATCAGTCTCCTCCCCATCCCTATGCTCTGTTTTCTTTCTTTCCTGCTCTGTCATTATAACTTCAGTATAGCTCAGTCAAGTTATATTGATAGTCAAAGGGTTAAAACCAGTCATTGGATTGGTTCAGCTAGTCATATTAATGACTGGAGACATCACTGCTGTGCTTACCAATAATTGTGATGATGTAATGCAGTTCATTAAACATGGACAAAAAATACTCATGTGGATTTGATATATACAACATTTTTTCAATTTTTTTTCATATTTTCATTATAAGTAACCAGTTTGACCTTTTTTAATTTGACATGATATTTATCTGTTATATATCTATAAAAATAGTTTCAAGTAAAAATATATTTGGAAACTACAACTTTTATTAATATTAAATTCCCTTATTTTAAACTTGAACCAGCCTTGGTGGTAATTTTTGAAAGACTGATACATTGTAAATAAGAAAATATCTAGCACAGATTATAAAGCAACATGGATATCAAAGATGATCTGTGTTACACGTAACCCAGAGACTCAGTAAACAAAACGCTAAAATATTACTTCCAAAAAGCTTGTGCTTTCTCATTCATTAATCAAGAAACAAAAATAATTATGTGCCAATACAGGCAGAATAATGTTACGAAAAGAAGGTGCTTATGTTAAACTAGGAGTTGTGATTTTACAACATAAAAACCCATCCACTAGGACTAACATAAAAACCATCGATCTAATTTCAGGAGGCATCACCCCACATAAACCCCATTGAAAGACATAAAATGTCACTGGTTTATCCTCTGAGTAATCCAGTTCCATGAGGAAACTGGATAGTCATTTTAATAAAATGGTACTTATGAGTTTTTATCACTTTTATAATGAATGCCTTTCAATTTTATTGGCTCTCAGAAGGAGTAATTTAGCTTCTCTATTTAAACATGACTTCTTATCCTTCACAACTTGCAGGTTTCAATGTTGTTTCTAACATAAATATAAATGCAGATACTGAGGTTTTAATAAAAGCATGATGTTCTTTTCACTGATATATACAATATATGATTTTGAAACTAATAGGAAAAGGAAAAAAAGATTTAATCAATTTTCTAGGCTGATACAGCTAACACTTTTCTTGAGAATATAAGATTTTAAACTTCACAAAGTGGTTATCAGGGATTACACTGAGTTAGGTAAAATATACTGTTATCTATTGATTTCAATGTTTCTCTTGCTCTTCAAATCTTCCTGGAAAAAGCATTCTAATATATTTCCTGCATATTAATATCATGGCCCTTACTGACATCAGTGAGAGTTTTACCATAAATTTCTTAGATAACAAAATGGAAAGATGGGACATCAACACTTTCTATAAAGTGAACCTAAAGACCGATACTAATTTCAAGGGGAAGAAAAAAATAAATTTTTGTGCTGTTCTTTTTTTCTTTTACCATGGTTTAAATAGTTAAGCATCAGAAATTCAAAAATACTGCTCCTGAAGTGCTGTCTATTTTTTTGTTGAGTTTTGGACTAGACAGGGAAGACGTGCCCTGGAATCATAAATCTGTTTTACTCTTCTCCGATTTTGTTAGAGAAAATGGGAAAAGAATAATATACTTGTAGAGTCTGTTTTTAAAATGGTAAGAAATCGTTAACAAGTAGTGAAATTCTGGCATCAACAGACATGTCCTAGTAAACAATTGACTTAAGTACACTGGCAACCTGAAATTCTACTAATTAATTAGTAGGCAAAGCTGTCAAAGCTGTCAGGAATAGTGTCCTGATGTAAAAATCATGAAAACTGATTTTTCCCCTTGCTCTTTCCTGTATATCTGAGTGACATGATGTCAGTAAAGTGTTTATAATAAGCTGAAGGAAAGCTTACAAACAGCTTAAAGCTTTTACTTTAAAAAACTAAACAAAAAAATTCTTTTTCTTTCATGTTGTTAAAACTAAAGTGGACATAACAAAAAGAAACAGCAATTTGCAACAACTGTATGCATCCCACTATTCTTGCAACATTAAGGTGTCAATAGACTGGCCAGTTATAGACATAGGTTAAATCATTCACACCTACACATGTT
>JAAGNO010025264.1:36298-55731 GCA_033439905.1 Ceryle rudis
GAAATTCCATTTGAGAGGGAAGTAAAGCAAGTTAAAACTGTAAGAGATACTTATTAAGTGTGATACTTGCATGATAACACCTTAAAATGACAACATCTTAAAAAAAGGAGTTTGGATGTAACACGAACATGTTGCTGACATATTCTATCTATGGATTTTCAAACAGAATAACAAAATAAAATCAATAATAAACTGCATTTCATTCAAGAGTCCCAGTTGCAGATGAAATTTAGAAGAAAAGGAGAGAAATAATTCTTATCCAATTCAATTCTATTCTAACAGAATAGAGAAACCAATGTACTGATCACAATCATATACCACCAACTGCATCGGATACTTTTTTTACTATGTTTTTTGTTTGTTTGTTTGAGTTTAACTATATTCAGGTGCTATTTACTTCAGATATGTAAACAACCCAAATATTCTTAAAGTTTTGGTCTCCATTGTTTCATCTATTAATGAACTAAATATCCAAAAGCAAACATTTGTCAGTGCACTGTCACTTTCCTAGTTTAATGAAGAATTTTTAAAATCCAATATTCTGTTTTAAGCTTTAATTACCCAGCAGACAGAGAAAAGCTTATCCACATATCCATTACATTTAATCCATATACATCTCAAAGTACTTCATGAAAATAAATGTATTCCTCATGAAGGGAATGAAGACGTGTTGAGGCTGTGTCTGTAAGGCTTATATGTTTTCTTGTATTTCCTATATTGTTTAAACAACAAATGTGCGAGTCTTCCATCAACACATGTATAGATAGAACCTGAAAAGTAACTCCCTTTTGAAAGCAAAATATATTTTTCTTCAACGTCTTACAAAAATGTTACAAAACACTGTACCTCTGCTCAGATAGACTTTTAAAACACATCTCAGTCCATGAATGAGGACAAATATCTAATTAAATAACTTCATTTGGTACTTTAAGTCTGCTATATACAAATGCCTGAAAACTGTCAAGGTGCATGGGACAGGAAATAAAAGTTCTTTTTTGTATAAAATGTGAATGCAAGATGAGATGTGTCTATTCTTATTTAATTTTCTAGGTAGCCACCATATATAGAATGCTTACTGAAAATTAAGAAATATTTTTTGATTCCTACTTTTAACTAAGTATTCAAAATATATATGAATACAGAAAAATAATTGCCTGAATTGCTTTTTTTTTTTTTTTTTAAACTAATTGAAAGATGTCCATGCAATGTATAATTAAGAGATTATTCTGCTGCTAAAGTTCAACTACAGGTAACTAGACCAGCTGGAGAGAACACAAATGTCATAATTTATCAGAGGTTTGCCTAGATTGAAGAGTTGCTTGTGACTGAAAGCTAACTCTTTGTACAAGTGTGGCTTTCTTCTTGATTAATTGAACTGAGAAAGACAGTATGTTGGAGAGGATTAAAACCAGCTGCCTTAGATAAGTATGCCAGGATGGGACAAACTGTCCTTTGGGTGTTTCCTTCCTCTTCATAAATCAAACCTGGATGATTTTCTTAGACTAATTTGGTCACAAATATGTATTTCACTGGGTAAGGAATAGATATGTTGGATTTTTTTGCCTAGTAATTAAAACCTCTTATTTTTGTTAAAATGCAAAAACAAGCATCAGAGCCCCAAGTGGACCCACAGGCTCTGCTACCTCTTTCACCCTCATTTGGGTTTGACTGCCCAGAAGCATAATCCTTGACATGGCCATCTCTGTTGGAATGCAGTTTTGTCATCATGGGTCCCTCAGCCGTGGGAAGCCTTCTGGGGTTCCTCCCACATCTGGTCTTGCCAGGGGCTGGCTGCATCTGAGCCTTCTGCCTCATGACTACCAACTTGCCCATCCCCATGGGACCCTCTTTAGACAGCTGAATTGTCCTCCTTTGATCTTTAATCAACACAAGAGTATTTGCTTTTAATGGGATGCCTCACATGCTTACATTTATGCATATGTTCAGAATTACATTAGATATGCACTCTCTAAGTTCAAGCAAGTTTTAAGGTCACAGCGTAACCTACAACTCACTAAATTGCAAAAAAAAAAAAAAAGAAATGGTCGACTTAGGTTTTGTTAATATTTTTATAAATTTTCCATCTTTAATAATTTTCAGTGTTAAGAATTTCATACAAACTTGCCATTGTACTTCAGTGACTTGTTCTATTTTCATTAAATCCATATGAATCATCTAGTTACCCTGCTCCCTCCTATGAGTCAAAACAGTCCCAACATATTGACAGCTTTTACCCAGGCTGTATGTACTTCTGGAAGCTTTACATCTCACAAAGTGGATGTTATCATCTGCCTCACTGAGATTATCTATAAGCTGTGGGCTATTTGTGTCACCGGCACAACAATGGCAACCACCACTAACATTCTCCTGATGGATTGTCCTGATGGATCACTCAGGACCTCCTCAAGAGAGCCAAGGGCAAGCTGAAAGATAAAAATCAGCAGCAATTAATTTCCAGCAGAATCTTGAAAATCAGAGACATACATCTCACTTGTCTCTTCAGATACAGAGTACATTTCTCCTAGTGTACATGGCAAACTACCTGTGAAGGACTGGTGGATTCAATGAATACTTAAAAGAACCATGAACTGCTGTATTTTATTTTTGAAAACAATATCATGCTGTGTTACCAGCTGTTTCAACCTACCAATATGTACCTGAACTACCTTAATTAAAGGTGGTAACATATTAAAAGGTTTGACCTTTGGAAACTCAGTATTTCAAGCTACTTGGGGATTATTCACACCAACTACTTTATATGCTTCACTTGCATATGTATCCCAGGCTTCCTATGTAGCCATTGAAGCACAGTTTCTTCTGTCTTTAAGTAATACAATCACATTTATTATCAAGGCAAATGTATTTGACCCTTATATGGGCATTGAGGGAGAAGAGGAAGAACTTTAAATATGAACACAATGGTTAAATAGTATTGCCTTGAAGACAGTGAAGTTAACAGCAGATGTAGCAAACTTGCAGCAGCTTCTCCTCACAGAGTGAGAAGTAGCACAGAAAGACAGAAGACACACACTTCATAAAGGAATACTCAGCAAAATATAATTTTTAGAAACTGAAATGCTAGAGAATGTTCCCAGTAAGATTTTTGCCTTGTACAACATTACTATCATATGCTTCATTGACATAATTTAGATATTAAAAATTAGACTGTTAATTCTACCAAAACCAGAAAGACTGCAGGCAAAAACTGTTAAGCCCTGCCTATGCACTTGTAATTTTTCCAAGTAATCCAAACCATTTTACAGCTTGTTTCATTTTAACTGTGTGAGTCTATCAAGCAATCACTTTTCTATAGCATTAAAACATCATCTCTAGTAACTATGGAAGCTGTTAAAAATACTAATAACACCCACTTGGCAGAGAAGATTCGACTGACTTGTAAAGCCTAGAAGGGAGTTCACTCCTGTTCTTCAGGACTTAAAGTGATAATAACACAGACAAGAAAAGTTGCTTCCATTTTTTTCTGTCTTCAAATGTATACTTTATATTCATGTTATGTTTCCCAATATTTCCAAAAGGAAACTAAGTTATTAAAAAGGAAAAATATCTATGAAAAAATCAAGAGAAAAATATAAAAGTTATATTCTTCCAAAATATAATTTATAAAGAGAAAAAAAATTGTCAGATATAGACATTTCATTATCTTTGTATCCACATACGTATTACTTAATCAATCGCTGTTCCAGTATGTGACATCATTCTCTCATTTCAGTTTAAATCCTATTAATACAAATAAATTCAAAAATCCATATGAGTACAGGCACAAACATAAAATATATTTTCTTCTGTTGTTTTCTGTTTAATACTATCAGCAAAAGACACGAATCCAACTAATTATGTATGCATGACATTCACATGATAAAATACTTACTTCTAGAAACAGAAAGTACACATGACTGTAAGCTAAACTGGTCACCCACAGAGGGCAGAAATAAGCACTAGCTGAAGTTACACAGGATGAGGAGCCATGAGTGGAGGCTCAGCCAGAGAGCTTCCCAACATAGATGTATTATTGGTGAAATCTTTAAGCTTTATAATGATGTGATCCAGGAGATCACTTTAGATAGCTATACAGTATCATGGGATTTGACAGAGATAAGAAATAGTCAGCATGCTATTAAGAGGTGCCACAGATCAATTTCTACTGTGCTTGTAGAGATCTAATAATTATGACCCTGCATAAAGTTTCACAGTAACTAAAGGAATTAAGCAAAAGGCTTTTAATAACATTCAGCACATTTGACTAATGTACCCAGGTTAGGTGCCTAACTCAGAAATATGCATAAAAGGCTTAAAATGTCCAAGTGAGAGTATAAACTTCAATTCAAAGACATACCCACAGTTAAATCCCTATACAAACATATTTGCAGAAACTCTTGCTTGCTATGCACAATAAAATATATCACGACTGTTTGACAATTCTATGTTATATACCATGGTAGCCTCCAAAAGACTGAGCAGCCAAAGCATTTTCAGTGCTGATGCTGATTTTAGCTGATGAGCAACAGCCAGGGAATTGTTGGCTACTAGGGCAGTGAGAGGTCTTCATAATGGTGATTTCTCAGTAGAAATTGTCCAGGACTGACTGTTTTTTGTATCTGGGTTTAGGAAACTAGATGGATGATGAGGTTCCTGTAATTGTGGCCTCACTGTGGATATTAAATAATTTCAAAAAACTGAGTTTAAATTGGTAGTAAAGCAAAGAATGAGGATTACTATGTAAAGAACATTGTTTATACAACATAAACATACCTAAAATATAATGTAATACACTATATTAAAGTTCAAGAATGTATTTATGCCAATAAATAAATATGGGAATGCTATTAATGTCAACATAAGTCTATTCACTAACATATTCCGTGTGAGATATCAACAACTTTATTGCTATTATTTCCATATTTCTTAACTCAGCTGCATTGAGAAGAAAAATACTACCATTAAAATAACATTATTGCTTAAAGGATCACAGGTCTCTGCCCTTCATATTCTTACAAAATTCTCAGAATATTGAATGTTCATAATAAAATCAATCTACACAATATAAAGTTTTACTAGTTATTTATTTTAATAACCTATAGGGGCCTAGTGGAAAAATAGAAAAACTAGAATGAGGGGAGAACTACAGAGGAATTTGAAAACATGTTTAATCTTACATAACATAACATGGCTAGAGAACTGTATAGCAGAAAGTTAGGTGTGGTCACCCAATTTGTGAGCTATACTCCATGGGACAAGAAAAATATGTTTTTAAAGAAACCACTCTCAAAAACTTTATAATTAAATTTTGTTTTTATATATTTTGCTTGATATTTTGAATTCTACATCTTATCTGTACAGTTAGAAGTTCACATCTGTAGAATGTTCCAATAAACCTAAGCTACCATCAATACAACATTACATGTCTAGAAAACAACATAAGAAAAACTCAACCAGAAATACGTCTCCCTGTAATCTGTTGCTCTTTTTGGGATCTTTAGTTTTTAAATATCTTTGTGTTCAATAAGTTTACAGCAAAAAGTGAAATTCATGTAACCTTTTATAGAAAAGAGGGTTAAAATATTACTGAATATACAGTTTACACAAACATTCTTTGAAACACAAAAGATCTAGATATGAATTGCATTCTAGAATAGTGTCAGGAAAAGATGAACAGATATCACACAGACACACAAAAATAATGAAATTAGATTAGAAAAGCCTGGTCCTTAGCGGAGCAATATTTATATTAAACTAGTATATATATAAAGAAATGAAGGCAGAGTAACCTTGGTCTACTGTCGAGGAAGAAATGTTATTAGAACAACTAAAGAGTAATTACTGAAGCTACTTGCTCTGCTTAAGAGGGTTTAGAACTGTTAAAAATTCTTGCAAGACATCCAGGCAATTTGAGGGAAAAATATAACATTCTCACAGTGATGGCACGATGAGTGCCAACAAAAGAATTTTCAGAGTTTTGCTGTGAATAAGTTAAATAATATATCTTATGGTTTGACTCATAAGGCAATTTTTTTCACTCATTAAATATGTGAAATTGAAAGAAGTGATTCCTGTTCTTCAATTTTTATTTTTTTTTCCCAGAAAATAAGTTATTTATCTGTTTCCAGGTAATTTCCAAAAGAGAGCCATATGGTAGAGAGCAGTAACGACACCAGAGCACCACAGCAGAGGAGGATAAATGAGTACACCACTGTCCTTTTCAAACTCGTGAAATCTGAATATAGTAATATAACACAAAACTGAGAAAACAGAGTAAGCTTTTGACATCAATTAAATCAATGAGCTATTAAAATTAAGTTGCTTTTAGTCAGCTGTCACTAGTCATATTGTACAGGTGAAGAATTTGAAAGAAAATATTAGCTGTTTATGGAGCTTCATAATGACATTAAGGAAGAAAGGAAAACCAACGCTCAAAACTTGCTGACCTCAAGCCCTACTCCTCCAGAGCATTCTGTTCATCTTATCCTACCACACAGAATAGTCAGAGCTGTTTACTGTACAGTAAAATACATTTTTAAATTATGCACCTAAGAGAAGTCTGAGAACTAAATATCATGGATATTTAGTATTTACTGTAATCAGCACAAAGTAAGAAATTATTATTACCTTTAGTGAACACCGTAAGAATAGCAGGCCACATGAAGAAAATAGGTCTAATGATCAGAACAAATTTCTGATTTCTTGTTAATATATACTGAATGATTAGGCATAACCACATAACAATTATGCAAAGTAGTCATACTAATAAAATTAAAATAATGTCTACAATGTATAAATGACATAGAAAAAAAACCCTTTTTGTACCATATGAATAAAAGAGTAAACCTTTTTAAAAGTTCACAGGGGATTTTTTTAAAAACACCCTACATCTTTGTTTCATAATACTAGAAAGATTTTTCTTTATGCAATGTATTTACCTAATTAATAATATGTACTGTGAAGCATTCTGTGAGACTATGAAAAATCCACTACACAATTCCTCCAGAATCTTCTACTTCGGATTATATATTTTGTATTTAACACCACACTGTGAGCAAAATGATGGCTGCTTGCCAATTAAACTAAAGCACCCTGACTGGAACCCATCATTACCTTAAGTCCACTTTTCAGGGAGGAATAATTCAATCATTTTATATTTTGGATCAATTCAAACATGTAATAAGAACAGTTTTAAAATGCATTCTTCCTTCAATTATGAGGAAATTTTATTTACAACATTTCTTACACTCCTACTGAAGAAACAGAACTGTGTATGACCTTCAGTTAGAATAAAGTGATACCCTCACCTGTTTCCTCTCATGCTTCAAACTAGAAGACACAAGCTTTAGTAAGGGAGCCATAAATACAGAAAAGTTATTGGTACTCTGCTACAAAAAAAATTTTTCTTCTGATAGGATGATGATGATAAAGGAGACCTTGGTCCTCAATTCCTGTTCTCACTTAGCAGTGACTGTGAAGACTTTCCTCCACTCTCATCAGCTATCTACTGACGACTCAAAAATCTACCTGTTGCACAAACTTATCTCCTTTGCCTGGCTAATATCTCTTCCACATGCTGCTGGCACTTGAAACAGATGATTCTCCCATCTTCACTTTCAAAATGCTTTCCCCTCCTTTCTCCATCACTACTACAACTTATTCTGTTAATCTTTCAAGACTATGAGTAATATTTTTTTCTTGTTCCTTCTTCTCTATCCCCTCATCAGTTATCCCAAATATCTCTTTCCATACACATTTCAGCAAACACTGCCATTCAGCAACTCATCACTTAAATTAATAGAACTGCTCTCGCCCTGACAATTTTTGTGCAACATCATTGTCAGTGCACATGCCTTTGACTCTATCTGGTGAGTCCTTCTCTGCTGCAACTTCAAAATTTAAATTTATAACACTGTCCTAAAATTTTTGAAAACACCATATTTAGTCTACTTTGCTGTGCCCAATTCCTTTCCATCCAATCCACCACAGCTTGGACACATATCCTTCAAATCCCTTTTGTTAAGCGACTCTATCAAAAGCTTCTTTGTCTTCATGTTGCCTTTTTTTTTTTCAATACCTACCTCCAGCCTGCATAAAATACAGCTCATTCCTTCTGACAAGTATATGGACTTACATCCAAATCTAGTTACTCACACCCATGTGCAACCTGGCACAGCTGGGAGGCAGTTTATATCACAAATGCATCCTAAGCTATACAAAGTGCAACATGGCAGAAGAAAGAAAAATGATATATAATGCTTTTTTTACCTCCTTTACAGTACATTTGTATTATTCATATTGATGAAATAATTGTCCTGTCTTGCGCTCATGTTCAAATGTTCAAATACAATGCATGACAGAATTTCACTACTTCTAAACTACCAAACTACCATTTCATCTGCATAGCTGCTACACTGCTTGTTATATCTGGTATTCATCCTCAGCCTATCAATTCGTTTTATACTAAATGACTTTCTTCCTAAATGCTATTCCGCAGTGAAGAGACCTGCTATTGTCCATTAAAAGCCCTACTTGCATCTCTTCAACAGCACATCACACACCAGTCAGATTTAAGACAGAGAGAAACTGTCTCGTTGTTTTTCTAAATGAGTTCCATATACATTATATGCATCAAACATTAGTTCATTCATCAATAAATGATTCTGCTATTCTGTTATTTTTGTATTGCACGTAATATATACTAGTCTTCACCATCCTTTTACATATTGTTAGTTGTTCTTCAGATGAGAAATAGATCAAATGCAAAGACACTCAAAATATGAACATGCCATCTATCAAACATGCACAATTCTATTGATATATAAAGACTAAAAGCTTGCTACATTATGGGAATCATTCAGGTTTTTTTATCATTGGAATAGTTATGATTGTTCGTGTGCAAAAATGGCTAGATCAGAACTATCATACTCTTGCATGCTATCATACTGTTGCTCAACCCATTGCACAACCTTCAGAAGGTAGCTTGGAAGAAGTTAGAGATTACATTATCACACTGCCAGCACCACAGCCATCTCAGCCACAAAGCTGAGGAGTTACGGTTTGCTTTTGAGAAAGAAAGGGAAAAGGCTACACTGAAATGGACAGCAAACTTCTATAACAAAGCAAAAGAAATAACTATAAAATTTAGAAATTAAAATGTAAAGGATATTTCCTGCAGTTGATAAAGACATGCTGTTAAATTTCAAAGTGGCCTACTGCTGAATGTGAAATATTAGATGACCAGACCATGGAAAATTCCCTTAACCTATCTATGAAATGGCCTTTGTCTCCAGATTGTGAAGAAATATGTGCCAAAAGTGCTGTGAATCATGGAGTTGAGTAAGAAAAAAATTGGGACAAAGAATGAAAAAAAAAAAATATCCTAGAAAATGGACTAGTAGCTTCTTTTACCATAAACTTTGCTGAATATGCTTTAGGGGAATAGAGACAGCTACAACACAGAAGAACAAGTGCAGGTGCATGCTGCTTGGTGACCATTCAGCTGAGCAATAACTCAGTGCCTTTAAGAAGCTATGAGTTTAACATAGAGCTGAAGTACATCAGCAAGGAGAGGAATCCAATTTCCTCAGAGATTATTTATGACAACGTGCATCTAACTGAGGCCCAATTTGTTTGTGGAATTGCAGTCATTCCATTTCAACTAAACAACAAATGAATCTGCCTTGCAGAGGATTGGTTTGGGGTACAAAAGAAAACAAGGGAGAGAACAGATACAACATTTCATTTACACACCAATTTACAGGCCCACTTACAGAAATGATTGATAAAGCAGTTTTTTAGAAGCAGAGAACTATCTGAAACAGAAGGCCTCTGAATCTTATCTAAAACTTTTACTCTGTGCAGTGAGCATTTATTATTTCAGATTTATTAATGTATACTCGTTTGTTTAAAATTCATACTTTGTCTCATTATTTTAATGTTTCCCAATTTACATGGTTAAATTTCAAGCTTTGTCAAAATAAAACTAACAAAACTATTGTTTTATATATAAAAAAAAGGATTACACTTTAAAAAGGAAAAAAGGGCACAATGTGAGCTGGCAGCTCCCTGCAGGGAGGGGCACTGGGAGTAGTGGGTGCTCCACAGACCACAGTCTCATAGCCAGGGCTCTTCCCACTGCTCCCAGTAAGGGAGTGGGACAGCTGGAGGCAATATCAGGCATAAGGAACTTCTGTGGAAAGGTGCTTTTCTAATTAATATTATTTAAATTTTATTATATATGCCATTTGAAAAAGCTCACATTGATTTTGCTGTGAAAACATTGAAATTACATAATGTCAACTAATAATCAATACTACATCACTTGGCTTGATTTTATTAAAAAATTAACTTTAAGTACATTCACTAAAAATTAAAAACTGAAAAGTAATTTTGGTTGTCAATTAAAATTTTGGGTCAATTTCTGCTCCTTTTCTCATCTTCATCAGCTGCAGCAAGACTTTTCATTTCTCCGTGCCAAAAATTATATAAGCATTATGACAATCACCAAAAACATCCACACAACAAATAGTAAACAAGAATATTCAGGGACAGACTGGGCAACTTTACAACAGAGGCAGGCACTGCTGCAGTCTTGAAATTATAGTAGGAAAAACCTGGAATTATTTGGAAATGGTGATCAGTGGGTCCAGAAAAAGTCCAGAGGAGCACAGGAGAGCAGTAGAGAAAACAGTCAGTGTTCACCAGCAAAACTAGAATTTTACACACACCTAAAATAAATTCTCAAATTCTGTATCTTAAAAACTACCAGAAGTGGCAAGCAGCAGTGCACATGAGATCTGCTTTTCAAGAGAAGTAAAAAAAAAAAAAAAACCCAAACAACTTCTTAAATAAAATTAATATATACTGAAAATACAATTCAACATGCATTTCCAAGCAGAAGAGGCCAACAGTTACAGCAAACATTCAAATAGAAGAAAAGCAAAAGCTCAAAACCAGAAAACTAGACAATTTAGACAATTTGTTTTTGAAAGGGGATAAATTAGCACCTGCTGAAGAGTAGTGCAGAATGATTTCCTAAAAAACATACCCCCAAAAAAATACAAAAAAAACCCCTAGTAATCAGACTTGGCTTGTCCTATAGCTGAATGTGAAAAGAAGAATCTATCAGGTATAAAAAGTGGTTTCATTCTCCGGCTGAATGAAAGCAAAAATATAAAGGAGAGAGAGGCTTCTCTCCGCTTCTCAAATGTGTTAGAAGTAAAGTAGAAGAGATATAAGCTGTTTTTAATGGCAAAACTCCAAACTTTAAAATAAGTATGAAGATAACTGAAGTTTGAGAAAAAGGAAGGGAATCTTCTGTGCTAATGATACAACAACGAAATTGGAAAGCTGCATGGAAAGAAGGCAGAGTTAAATGAAGCCAAAGTAGAGAGACAGGATTCTCAAGATTGACTTGAATATGAGAAATGTGTATCTATGTTTCTAACTTGCTCCCCAATATCTTATTTTTAATGTTGTGATGCTTATTGAAATATCTGCTTTATATGCAGTGCAAATGAAATTAATATTTACACCACTAAATTTAAAACAGTACAAAAGTAAGTGAAAATAGAGCAGCTGATGTCAGAAAAGGTAAAGGAGCAAAGAACCCGACCATCAATTTAAATAACACTATGAAAGATGGTTTAACTTAATACTTCCTTGTTTCGCCAATTATGCAAAATCTTTTGACTGTGTGATTATGAAATATTGTGAGAAGTGATGTGTGAAATGGGATTTCCTAGACACGCCATAGACTGATAAGCAATATATGTTAGCTGTAGGGAAAATATCAATAGATGTGACAGTGAAGTTTAAACTGAGGAGTGTATTTGCCAAAGATGCGTACAACTGCCTTTGGCTTAGATATGTACGTCTTCTTAAAAATGTAAGACTCACTAGAGGGTTTTGGTCAAAGAATGATACTTAAGAGTTGTGATATAATCAAATTACTGTGTATAAATTACAAAAACACAGAAGAAATGAAATGTTACTAAATAAAAACTAATAATAAAATAAAAACATCAGCAACTAACAATGAACATAACCCAAATATAATGCAATTACAAAGCCATTAAAGGAGGAGCTTTAACAACAGGTGATAAAACTGGAGTATTTTGGATATGTTATAAATACTAAGGAAAGGTATAAATTTGAAAGCTGCTAACTGAGCAGGAGGGTGGATGGTTCTGTACAAAGCTCTGTGAAGCTTGCTGTGAGTTCAAATTATGAAATTATGTATTGCTTTTGAAGATGACAGTGTTCCTGTAAGTAACTTTTAATTTTGAATATTTTATTGAAAATCTCATTGACAGGGTAGAGGCTTTCAGGATTTGATGCTATCAAAGAATCCTACAGATAGTTCAGCATATAAAAAGAACCCTTTAATGTTTATTTCTGAATATTACTATAATTGTACTTTACAAAACTTAATCTATAGAGACATATGTTCTTTGGCTTCAGAAAAGGTAGACAGAAGCATTTAGAGACTTCATGTTCAATGTATACATGACATTTAGCTCAATGGCAGAAAATGAAGAGCCATTCATGGTGTCATTAGTTATCATCTTCCAATACCTCTAACTACCTGACTCAAAAACTCATATGAAAGTGTCAATCTCAGCTAAGTAGCAATATATTAATTTAGAAGCATGTAAGTCTCTTAGCCAAGAAACAAATTTGTACTATTAGAAAAATAGAAATATTGCCTTAATAATATGAGGAAAATAGAAAGGCCCTTCATAAAACCTATGATTTAACATTTTACTTCCAATAATGCAATGTGATTACTTTACCTGACTGTATTTGTCATACTATCTCCCCACCTATACTCTAACCAAATAATCTTTTAACTTCAAGAAAATATTACACACTTGAGATTTTTTTAACATGTTATGCATTATTAGTGCATGTTTTTCAAAGAGATCAGGACATCTGTCTCTCCTGGTGAACGCTGAAAATGTAGATGCTTAAGAGACTCCTACTAAAAATGCCAGCTCTTTGAAGTTCTGATACAAACAGCCTTTCTACATGTTGTGTTACATTCCCCTTTTCTTCTCCTTCCCCTTATGAGGCTTCTCTTTATCTTACATTGCCTCTAAATTAAGGATAGACTTTATTTTTTTATACTAAGCATCATGGTTTAAGTTGAGAGACCAACTTCCTTTGGAACATACAAGACACATAAATATGATTCCATCACCAACTAATTCATATTTTTGATGGCATAAGTTTGCACAGGAATAAAGCTTTTGAAAGCATGGGAGTAGTACAAGAAACTTGACAGACATTTGGGAAACAAACTAAAAAAGAATATGCCTAAACAGGATAGAAAGAGAAACAGGCAATAAATTTACTCACTTAAATGGGTGGTATAGGGTTTATCCACTCAACATTTATATGAAAAAAGGGCTTTTCCACTTCTGGGTTTGAGTGTTGGGTTCAACTGACATAGGCAACTCAATATACTGCTGTATAGAAGTTCTGGTGAAAGTTATTTCAGGTTTAATTTTATTGGGTAAACCATGGCAGTTTCTTATTAATGTCTTATCTATCCTGGAAAAAAAAAAAGAAAAAAAAAAGGGGAGAGGAGGAGGGAGAGGAGGAGGGAGAGGAGGAGGGAGAGGAGGAGGAAGAGGAGGAGGAAGAGGAAAAAGAAAAAAAGAAGAAATAGGTAAAAAACTGTATGTAGACTGGGATATGTTTGCCAAAATAAAACTGAATGGCTGCTTAGAATAAAATTAGCAGACAACTTCTTTGTGAAGCTGCATATTTGGCATCTTTGGAAAAGTACATCATATACTCCTATATTCAGCTGACTAACCTGGTAAACACATGCAGCATGGCTTTGTATTTTTCTGGCCCTAAAGATTTTAACATCACTTTGTTAAATTTGTCAGCATAATTCAAGTTTGCAGTAGCTAGTATCTTCAAAACAGGGTAACTCTACAAGGACTCTATTACTTTTCCATTGCAATTACCTGTAATCCCAAACCTGCCCACTAAAATCTAGTTTTAAATATAATCATGACCTGAGATTTCTACAGTAATTTAATTTCCATGCTAGTCCATATAGAGCTTATTGGGTTTTTATCATTATATTGGTGGATTATACCAGGAAAATGATGTCTGAGGAAGTGGTGGTGGCGTCCTAACATAGTCATAATGTAGCTATGCCTTTTCAGAAACAACTTTGGTTTTGCAACTCCATTAAAAATCTAAAACCTTTTAATAAAGAAAAACTAAATAGGATCATGCTCATATCAATAACAGAAGATTAACTTAATTAACATCCTGGGTGTTTTAAAACACAGTTTTGCATAGTATTGCATTATCAACATGCACAGAATTCACAAACACATAAAATTTTTTTTAAACAAAGAATAACAAAATTACATACTCTTTTACTGTTACTTAACCCTTAACAGCACATGAAGGACATGGACCTGATGGAGCGGGTCCAGAGGAGGGCCACAAGGATGATCAAGGGGCTGGAGCACCTCTCCAGGATAGGCTGAGGGAGCTGGGATTGTTCAGCCTTGAGAAGAGAAGGCTCAGGGGAGACCTAATAGCCACCTTTCAGTACCTGAAGGCAGCTTATAGAAAGACTGGAGAGGGCCTGTTTACAAAGGCCTGGAGTGAAAGGACAAGGGGTAATGGTTTTAAATTAGAAAAGAGTAGATTTTGATTGGATGCAAGGAAGAAGTTCTTTACCATGAGGGTGGTAGAACACTGGAACAAGTTGCCCAGGGAGGTTGTTGAGACCCCATCCCTGGAGACATTCAAGGTGAGGCTTGATGAGGCTCTGAGCAACCTGCTCTAGTTTAAGATGACCCTGCTTTTGGCAGGGGGGTTGGACTAGCTGACCTCTAGACATCTCTTCCAACCCAGACATTTCTATGATCCTATGATAAACCTCTTTACAGATTTATCCATACCAGGACATTGTTTCCAAAAAGTTCTATTTTGTAACATATAGGAAACAGCGTACATTGCTTTGATATTTTCTATTACACATACTGATTTTAAAACAGTCTCACATGTATGTCAGGTCTTAAAAGTTTGCAGGATCTGAGCTCCATAGTGCTTGGTCTTGAAAGTCTTATGGAATATGCCCAATTTAGAATATGTTTTCTTTCAGTTGTTAAGAAGTTATAATTATTTTTACCACCACCACTGATCAAATTTACCTTCCAAGTAATGAAATTCCAGTGAAAGAGAATTTTGACCTTGCTAGTAATGTGTCCTTTTGCCTGAGGTCTACATTAGAGGAGTAAAAATGCTGCAAAAATGTCCTTTTGTCAGAGCTCCAAATGTAGCGTCTCCAGGAGTGTACATTTCCTTCTGTTATTTCCTGCCTCTATAGTCACTCTATTCTACTTTTGATCCAGGTTTATCTAACTCAGAACAGCCTTTCACTCCACTTGTCACTTACTCTTCACCAGGATTCTTTGCTCTTTGGTCGCCTTTATGAGACACCCAATTCACTGTCCTTTGCACTTTTTTTTTCCCCTTGGTGCCTCGTATGTCAGTTCTGAGGTATTTTCCAAGAGACTTCATTTTAAGGCATAAATTGTGCAGACTGTAGTCATTCTCTGGACTGTTAATCCCAAGATTCATTTTAGTTTTGGTAGCACTCATACAGCTTACGTAATATGTCAAAAGAACGTGAAGGACATCACAGATAAAATTTCTGTCAAAAATTTACGGTACAAAACATCTTTCAGAGGCCCTAACTTAAAAAACATTGAATACCATAGCTTTAACAAAAACCCCACAATAAACCTACACAAAGAAGGTTTTTAACTATTTCTTCATATTCAAAGCACAGTATTAGTTAACAGATCTGGAATAATTTACACAGATAGGATGCTTGCCAGATTTGTATCTCCTACCTCTCTCTATAACTATACAGCTATCTTTGCTTAGAGGATTATTTCAGATCAGTAACAAATATTTTTAAGTAATATTTCACAAAGGGTAGGGTTTTTTACCAGTTAATTTTAAATCTTTTCTCTTTAGTTCATATTTGTATTCAATACTGAAGCACCAAATGCATGTACAGGTGAAATGTACGGCAGGACAGCATTAAGCAGGATAATGTTGAACAAGTATTTCACTGAACTTTGTGATAGACTGCTTTAACATCTTTTCAGGTTACAACAGTAAAAGGGTTTGTAATATTCAACTACAGGAAATGAAATGTTTTTTTCAGATACCACAACTTAAAAAGGTTTTAATAACTTGATTTTCTCCATTATATGTATTCAGTTTTAACTACTCTTACTAATTGTCTCTTCTATGCATTTTGAGTGAGGAAATACACAGAAAAAACCACATGAAAAAGCTATTTCACAGATGACAAAATTCTTTGAAGCAACAGTTATAGAAACAACTTATTGTATGCAAAGTAAAACAAATCTGTCTTCATGGAGGACTGTCAGAATACACAATAACCTACTGATTAGATAACTGATGAGTCTAACATATTGACATTTTGTAGCAACCACGCAAATCACTTACTGTGCTCATCTAGAAATTGGCTAGTTCTGTATCAATGAAGAGTTCTCATCTCATCTGGTGTTTTCTAAATTGGTTGTGGATTCCTCAAATAAGATACATCTTCTCTTCAATGAAAAGTAAAAATAATCTAAGAGGCATTTTTTCAACAGTTTTGTAAGAGAAATGTGCTCCGATTATCTACAAACATATGAAAGTTTAAAATTATTCAATACATCTGCCTTTCCTAAGACTACCTCTTCCCTAAAAAGTTCTCCCCTAGACAGCTCATCTTCTGTACAAGAACTGCTAAAGTAGTTATAGTGTTAAAAAGTGGCTTCATTACAGCCAAAACTGTGGCTCGAACAGTGCAAAGCTGGCATCACCAAATGAAGAGAGCACTGAATGATCGAGTACTAAAACATCTCTATGGCTATGATTATAGCTCTCCTGACAAACTCAGGAATTACCTCCAATATATTTCTTCCAGCACACCTGACTGAAGACAATACAAGATTGTGGCTGCCCTGACAACAAGAATACTATTAACACAGTTTGCTTAAACCCAGGAAAAGATTAAAAAAAAAAATACAAATTCTCTAGAATAAAAAAAGAGAAAGAGCAGACATGACCCATCCTGCATTAAGTCTCTAATTGGAAGCATGCTTGGCAGCTGCTGGACAACTGTAGGAAGTATCTCTGGCAAGCATGTCTCAATGAGTCTTTGAGCTAATGTTGTGCTTAACACCGAAAAGCATAAGTTAGTCACCGCTTTTGCAGGCTTGGGGAAAACAACACACATAAGTTGTCTTAACTTTCCTCTATATCCTTTGAATCATCAATATTTGGTACTTAAATAGTAATTAATGAAACAAAAGCTAGCAATAACACTAAGTTTCATCCTTCCAACAAAGCTGTTAGAGACATTTTTCCTTTTTATTTTCTCACAAGGTAGTAAGATATGCTATTAGTAGTGAAATGTAAAAAGCTTATTCCAAAGGACAAAATACGTGCTTCTGAAAAATCACAAAACAGAATGCATAGACAATATTGAGACACAGTTGATTTTAAACATTAAAAAATATGAGCTATTGATATATACAGTACTTTGCATTTTCTTTGAATTTGTTTGCAATTAGTCCGCGAACTCTTAAAAATCAAAGGCTTAAAGGATTTAGAATGAGAAATTGCCTAACATATTGACCAAGAGTCCTTTAAATGGGAAAAAAAAAAATTGTAAGATTGGCAATTATTCCTCCAAGTATTCAAAGTTCAAATGTTTGAAGAGGAAAAAAAAAATCATTTTTAAATGATAAACCTTACACTTTGCACTTAAGAGTATACAATATCTATTTTCATTTGGCTGAATATGGACTACATTTGACTTCTTTTTCATTCAAGAATAAAGCTACACGAAACATAAAATATTGTCTTTCTTGCAGAATTCTGATCATTTATTTTAAAAGTCTCTGTCCAAATACAAGGAGAAATGCTTTGATTCAAAATACTTTCTTCTACTCAGCATCTTACCAAAATAATGAAAAGACTGCACCATAAATGGGATACAGAATCCAGAAATAGCTGAAGAGTATGAAGAATGAGAAGACAAGATGGAGAATGTAAAGTACTGAAATTTGTGCCCAGATCTACTGGAGATCTATGGTCAGAAAGGCATAAGAAAATGTAAACTGCCAGTCACAAAATTTGTGCTCAATAAAACAAAAACTAAACAAAGAGGAAAAACTGACAGAGTACAATGACAGAGTATCAGACATATAATTGAATCTGCACAGATGAGAACTCAGAGCAAAGATTGGACCACATCAATAAGGAGCTTCACATTTATAAACAGTACAGTGATCGTGAAACACTTATGGATAAGGTGATTATTGGTTACACTTTTTGGTTTTAATTCTGAAGTAATTCTACCTGGTTGGCAAGGTGGAATAAAATTCCTTAAGCTGTTTATTAACCAAATCCACATTTCTACTAACATTTCTACATAAGTTTTCAGTATTCTTTCATTAGTATTAACTTCTCTAATTTGAGTGGTTACACTTTTTGAGGGGGTAACAGATGCAGAAGTTAACAGTGGAAATCTAAACCTAGTCATTCTCACGTCATTGGAGATGTTTCCAGAGACCAAATAAAAACTCTGCACATGATTACATGAGCATGATCTAATAAATCCAAGTAATACACACTGAGATGTGCATTTTTTTTTTACTGAAAAGAAACAAATGTGAAAGGAATCAGTTCACTATAATAACTATTAAAGTAATTTTAAGTAAAAAAATAATGAAAATGGCATTTCATTCTGCAAAATATACTAATTTAAGTCATGTATAAATTACACATTGCTGCTTTCATGGCATCTCACTACATATGATTATGCAAAGTTAAATAACCCAGTGCCTTTATTGGAACTGCCACCCATTTTGTTATTGTTTACAGCAACTTAATTTGATACACAATAGTTCAGGCAGCACAAATTTCAAATTGCATTAAATTATTCCATTTTAATAGAATCACAATCTTTTGTCCAATAAAAGCTTGTTCTCTGGGGATTTTACTGAAGCAATTCTGAAGTTCTTCTATGAAGCAAATTGTTTCAAGTTTTGTATTTCTTTTCCACCCCACCGATTTACTTCTTCCTAAATTAAAACCTCATTATGTCTTTTTTTTTTTTTTTTTTTAGATTATCTTCCTGCTAATGAAACCCCATTTTAAAAATGTTTCAAATATTTAAAAGAGTGTGGATAAATGGATCATTTCAGCTGTAATATGCATCAAGTCCACACAAACTGAACAGAAGCATCCTTTAGAAATCTGGAACAGAAGCTACTACTTAGTTGTTTTCCCCTCCGCTTTGCAGGTAGGATTACGTAGACTTTTACTGTAAAAATAATAAATTTTTAAAAATCAAAATTAACATT
>JAAGNO010025266.1:0-13707 GCA_033439905.1 Ceryle rudis
CCAGCAGCACAGAAAATGGTTTATGACAAAAAATAAAATAATATATTTAATACATTTAACTGTATTGTATAATACGCACTGTGATAAAACTACTTATAATGATGCATAGTTAGAAAACTGACAATATATGTAACTGTCAATACAGGTAATACAGTATTTCTGTATTTAAGGCTCCTGTAAATTGTGTGCTATATGAAAGAGGGCAGCAGGCAGGTGAGCTGGTGTGTGCTGTGGGTGGAGGGGGGGCTTTTGGGTGCTGAAGGCTTCTGAAAGTTGGGGAAGCAAATCAGCCGTGCCCCTACTTGGGCACGTGTCAGGCTGTGTCTGTGCACGAACGGGGGCTGGGAGAAAGAAGTTAAAATTGGTTTGTTTTTTTTTTTTTTTCCCCAGCTTCTGAGGTGTGCCTGGTTTTATACAGTGGCAGAAAAAGACATCTATAAATTCCCATTTAACAGGGATGATCTGGATGCTTGAAGTCCTGCTGTGAATCCATTTTTTCCTGCCAGGAGGAGGTATTTAATAAACAGCTACCATGCACGGAGCCGTTCTGGCCAAGGATCAGTTGGAAGGAATTCAAACATCCCCCACAGCTCTGTGTATCTCCTTTCCTTTTGCAGGGATTTCAGGTTTAATCATTCAATAGAGATATTATTCATCCTTTCTCTGTAGCGTGCCCAACTCAGCTGTGTTTATGACTCTGCAAAAATATTTTTTTATATGATTAATAACTTTAAAATCAGAGATAACTTCTGCTCTTGTGTCACTAGCTTGCTTTCAATTTTACATTTTCAGCTGCGCCTGATTTGGTTTACTTGTCTGTATTATAAAAACCCAGACCATCCACATAAAAATGACTGGGCAGCTTAAAACAATAAAAAAAAAATTAAGCACTGCCAATATATGATCAGCAACTGAGATGCTCTGGAAAGACTGACAGGGGTTTTTTTAATCCCCTTACAGAAGTTTTATAGAAAACATGAAGACTATTTACTGCAGTGCCTGAAATACCTGTATTCCTGCTCTGCTCTCTCTCCTTTCAATACTTTAATGCTTTCAAGACATGCATGCACTGTTTATTGAAAGAATAACTGTAGTATTTTTTTATAGTATAGAACAGATAGTCTATATAGTCTATATTATATATAGAACATGTTTTAGTTTTTTATAGAATATAGATATGCATAGAACATAAATAAAATAATAACAACAGCAGTGAATTATTGCAACATGTATTTTTTTACCTCTTTTACAATTCCTTGCCTGATGATTTCCAGGGGTGGGCACAACACAGGTAACGCTTTGTACTTAGACCCGCAGATCTGCAAAAAACTCCCTGTCATATTTTGTCTTCAAACAAAGTTTTGTGGTGTCTCCTTTTAAGCTGGCATTTTTTATTTACTGCTGATATGAGGGTTTGGGGTTATATATAAAATCCCATTATTTTCCCTTCTAGGTGTGGATGTTCCTTGATGCAGGGAGGGGGGTGATGGTGGGAGACAGGAGGAGGTTGGTCCATCCTCAGAGGGAAACAAGGAATAAATTAGGGAGTCTCATCTGCCGTTACATTGTGGCTGGAGTGACATTGTGACAGGCAATGCTGTTACCCACATCTCTCCCTGGGCAGCACGCCATTAGCAGAGATGCACAGAAATATTTTCCCACTAGTATTCATGATGGAAAAATCCCTTTTCCATAACCTGTGCCATAACTCATCGTCCATGACCCTTGGCTGGTCTTGTCATCGTGTTCTCAGCACAGTGACAAGGTAGAAAAAAAACCCAAAGAAGTTGCAGCTATCAGGGGACTGGGCTAATTTTCTCACACATAAAAACATCTTTTCATAAGTGTTTCAGTTTCTTTCTTATGCACTCTCTGGGAAAAAAAGTCAATAAAAAAAAGGTCAATAAAATGGGAGGCTCTCACAGTTGTGAAACCTGTTGCTAAAGTCTCTACCTTCTCAAAACGCCCTATTGATGATTATAGGATTTTTTTTTTCATCATTTCCATTGGTAAACTGTGTTTTATTAGGGCAGGTAGGATCCCTGACTGTTGCTGTCCTCTCCTGTTTTCACTGCACATAGATGATACGGAGTTTGGGGGTTTTTTTGGATGTTACTGTTATTCATCTGTGGGCAGAGAACCGAGGGGTAAATCCTCATCCTTTGAATGGATGTTATTGGAGCTGGGATAATCCTGTGGCTAAAGTCTCAAGATGGTGCCATCCTGGGGGGTTTCAGCGAGGATCAGACACCATGGGGCTGGAGGGAGGAGGAGCAGACCAGGCAGGGTTATTCCTGAGGCTGCTCATATTTCCATGGGAGAGGAGGACTGGGCTCTTACAGCCTGGACTCTGCGCTGGCTGCTTGGTCATGGGAGGTCATCACCTATGCTGGCCAAGAGGTGGGGAGGTGAAACAGGGATGGACATTAAAGTCAGGATGCCTCAAGCTTAGGAAATGGAGCTGGGATTTCCAAAGCAGCTTCAGGCAGAGGGAAAAACCCTGATTTTGAAAGAATACGTTTGCCCAGGGGAAGTTTCAGAGGAGTGTCCTGTAAAAATATATATCATAAAAAAATACTCTGGTCTCAGCACACAGAGGCATTGCTCAGGACAGTTCTCACCGGCTGTGCCGTGCTGCTGGGCTCAGGGCCAGCCACTGTCTGCCTCTGCTCTCAGAGGTGGTGTTGACCTTCTGGCTGTGTCAGGTGGCTGGCCTTGGGTACATCCCTTTGTCTGGCTTCCCTCTCCCACTCTTGGCTGTCTGCAATCTCCTGCAGACAAAGAATCTCTCCCAGACCTGCTCCCCCTGGAGCTGTTCTGTTTAATGTTTGCTGGGGCAGAGGCTGTAGCTCCTTGCTGCCCACGCAGCCATGTCCTGCACTGAGCACAGCAACAGGACAGCAGCCTGCAGAGCGAAATGGCTGATATATTTACTGTTTCTGACCAACATGCCTGTGCAGGGCCTTTACAAGCAGTGCAGTGACCTTTCCCTGCTGTCTGCTGGTTGCTCCCGGAGTGTTTGTCAGAAAAATCTTATGCACCAGCATTAGCGGGAGGCAAACCAAAAGCCCTGTGCGGTTCCACGGGCAAACGGAGCGGAGACACAAGAAGCTCTCTGAGCATCTTTCCAGCTCATCTGAATCCCCATCCCTTGGGTACACCAGTACCAAAGCCCCTGGTGCAGAGCCAGCTGCAATGTTCATCTGCTCAGTGTCCTTTGGGAAGTGCTCAGCACGCTGCAGGATCTGGCCAGGCCCTATTGCCAACTGTTGTATCAAGGAAAAATATTAAATTTGTGGTCTGTCTGGCAAGAAATGTTTGTCTTGAAGTGCAAGCCCATGTCTGCCACCTGCAATGTCCTTCCTGATCACATCCAGGCAGGACTCAGCACTGTGAGGGGAGGGTCCACACCTTCTACCTGCCTGCCCGAGACGGGGGGGTGCTGGTGGGATTTACTGCCTGTGGATGCGAAGCCACAACCTCCGCCGCAGACCTGGGGAGAAATAAATGGTGTCTGTCAGCCCCAGGACCTCCTCCTAGCTCCCCATCCCACTCCTGAGCTGTTCTGGGGCCTGACACCCCTTATCATCCCCCGGGGCTGGCAGGATGCTTACGGTGGAGGCGGTGGGCAATGGGGACCAGGCTCAGCAGGAGGACAAGGATGACAGCAGCCAGTGGGACCCAAACCAGGGGGCTGCAGGCACCTGGGGAGCAGAAGAGGACATGGTATGGAGCTCTGCACTTACCCCCCCCACCAGCTCAGCACCCAGCATCATCCTGCCCTGGGCAGCTTTGGGGGATGGAGTGTTGGGGTATTGGGTGGGAAAGGGAGATCCTCAGAAAAGGTGTGGAGGAGACAAACACCACCTTGGAGGATGCATTACACCTGAAGGCGTTGCAGGGAACTTAGCTACGAGTCACAACAACTTAAACTTAAACTGAAACACATTCTTGCCCCAAAATCCTTGTATAACCTAGGGAACTGCTCCTAAGGGCTGATGTTAGCTCCATTCAGAGAGTCTGGGTAGACTTGGATGCCCACCTCAGCAGGGTCATGTTGTGGTTGCCCCCACCCCAGGATAAGCTCCAGCTGGACCCTAGGGACCCACAGAAGCTCAGCAAACCTCTTTTGCAAGGCAGCCTGAGCCAACCTGGTACCTTACCTTTCTTGTCACCAGCTCTGCTTTTAGTTATGCACTGGATGGGGTTTTTTTTGGAGTGTGGTGCCTGAGTGGTCTTCGGAGGCACAGGAAAAACATCAACTGGTGGATAAAGAAAAGAAGAGGACGGTCAGTATGGCACCACGTGCATACTCATGCACATCTCAAGCAACAGGCAAGAGGGGCTGGAAATTTTGTCTTTTAAAACTTTTTAAAAGCACCCCTGCAAAGGGCTGGGTCATCTGGAGGGGCCAGAGCTTGATCTGAACCTCTCAGCTGCCAAGAGCTTGTCAGGCACTGTTCTCATCATCACTGCACAAAATCATTGGTAGTGGGAGATTTCAGTAGCAGTGGGAGGTTTTATGCGAGCCCTGGATCTTTTCCATATTCAGATTGCTGTAATATTTGCTCAAAATTGCATTTTTTCTTTTATATATATTTTTTTTTCCTGATAGAATGAGGGCAGGATTTATTACAGTGTATCTGAATTATAATGGAGCATGTTCCTCTCTGTAAAGTTGGTCAGAAAAATATCCCAGTAATGTCATTAAATATCCCAGTAATGTCATTAAATAGCCATGCATCTGACTGCACAAACTCCATTTATTCAAAGTTTTGAATCACTCAATGCAATTTTTTTATGCTTCTATCTGGGACTGAAATTCCTATGGAAAACACTGTTCTCTCACATGAGAAGATGAGACATCAGGTGCCCGGAATTTATCTGGGCAACTTCTCTCTTACAAAGACAATTTGGTTTTTTTTTTTTCATGTGTACTAAATGAAAAAAAGAAAATATTCATCAAAGTCTGAGTCCTCCCAGAGCACCTGCTGATGTTTAGTTTCAATTTGAAATGTCCTTGATCATACTTAATTCCAGCCCTGTTTTTCGTGTTTTGCTTTGCACATAGATATGTTCCCAGTTGATAAAAAACAGTACTCCTTTATCTTAAACAGGCTTTTCTTTGAACCAGCAAGAATCCAAAAGGGATTTCTCAGCCAGCTCAAGGTTCAAGGCATATCTGCAAAAAAACCTCCGAAAGACTGGGACACTTCAGCTGCTTTAGAGACAGCAGCTGTAGCTGCTTCTTGCTTAAATAAGTTATTTGTCTCCCCAAAATCCTGAAAAGAAAGGGCTGAATCTGATTTCAAACACATTGGTTTTCCCACATCACCCCCTGCTCTGTGGTCAAGGGAAAAATGGGTTAAAAAGAGCTGCTGTACGACCCAGGGTCTGTAAAGCATCACTGCCCCAGTGCCACCTGCACATAGCTCTGGTTACTGGTTGGAGCCAGTGATGGTGGGTTGTGAGCTTTGAGGAATAAATCCCATTTCAATCCTTTATGTGAAGGACAGGCTTGAAACCTGCTGTCAGACCCACCCCAAAGATGTGAGGGGTGATGTCCTCTGGCCTCAATGTTGCTCTTGGGGGAAGGGTAAGAACCAGGGCATGGAAAGGCCCAGGTGGGCAGAGCAGGGCACACATCCAGCCTCTCATCTGAAGTACCACAGGGGATGAGAACAGCATAGGGCACAGCAGTACCAGGAGCTAGGGATTTTCCCATGGAAATCCTAAACACTAGAACCACCACAGTGCTCAAGGCATGACTGCAGCAGAGCAACTGGTGTTGACAAAAGGACTATCACATGTAGCTGACCTAATATTTAGCTATTTTCTGTATTTGCTGACTTATCTGGTCTCAAAGGTCTCTTCAGAAAAATCCCAGAGCCCCAACCTGGCATCTCAAAATTGAGAAGGTTCTACCAACAGCATCACCCCTTACCCAGGAGAAGGTCATCACAGCCTACAGGTGGCACATTGTGGAGCCCCAGGGATGAACCTTACCCACGCTGAGCTGTGTCCCACTGTCCAGGAAGAGCTGGAAGGACTGGAAGATGGAGCAGTAATAGGTGCCGTTGTCTGTGGCATGGAGGTTGCTGATGTACAAGCTGTAGGAGGTTTGGGAGCTCGTCCTACGGACACTAAACCTGTCCTGGCTGATGTTTGCGCCATACGTGGCTTTGCCAAATGGGTTGGAATATACCAAGAACTCAAAAATTTGTCTCTCCTGGTTCCAGCGGTACCAGTACACCCCAACATGGTCATTTGTCAGCTTACAAAGGATTTCTGCTTTATTGTTAGTTTGGGCTAAAATATGCTCTGAAGTCTGGGACAAAAGTAGAGTTGTATAGAAGCCTAAGAAAAAAGAGACAGAAGCATCTTGTTATTATTTACATAATTTTTCTTCCATGCTAAGTACAAATTTTTTTTGTGTGCTCAATAAGATCAATTAGTCAGAGACCAGGGGATCACACAAGCAAGAAACAGGAGCATCTTTATCAGGATGCCCCCATATTCCCTCAGAGGCCTTTTTGTGTTCCCCAGCTCTTTTTTGGTCAAGAGTAGTTATACAGGTAATGTTTACCCCATAAACATTAATCTAGGGAGAAGGCTCAGTATCAGGGAGAGGGATGAGGGATGATTTTGAGGTGTCCTCAGGGCTTTCTGGGCAGAGAAGGTCATTCCCACCTGCTCCTGTGGATAACCCTCTCCTGCCCTCATTTTCTCTCTCATTTTTTGGAAAGGCTTCACCTCTCTTTAAACAGATTTTTTGAGCTTCTTAACTTATTTGCCAGATTTTTGTTCTAATAGATGCAACACCGATGAACTTCATCTCAGGTGCAGAAGAAAACCCAAACCAAACCAAAATGTGTAAAACCTCTCAAAATGAGCCACTTCAATATTAGTTTTCAGATGACACTATTTTCATAGGAAATTCAAGACATGGGGAATGAGAGGGAGTGAGGGGTAGCAGTGGGGCTGAAATCTTTGGTTTCACATCACATCGCTGTGTTTGGGCTTTGCAGCTTTTGTGGAAATTATCTGAGTCGTGTTTGTCCTGGGCAGATGTGAGCGGTGTCTGTGTGTGAGCGAGGATGTGTCCTTGTGAACAGGATAACAGGTAACTTGTGATCCTGGCTGGTCAGCAAACAGTTCTACACAGCTGCAGATACTCTGAGACTGAGCAAAAAACAGTCTTCTGAAGATAAGGTTTCTCTTGCTTCCCCCGTCTGTTTCCCAGACATATTTTAAAGCTGTGCAAAAAGCTCAACAAACCCTTTCCCCCCCGTTTTTTTTTTGCCTTAAATTTTCCCTATTCCTTCAAAATTCTAAAGCTTCTTACAGTAGTTGTTGTGAACAGTCTCGTGCAGCCCTGAAAACCCACTGGTGTGGGAATGGGTTTGCACGGCCACAAGAATGCCTGTGGCCCATGGCCCTGGTGTCCCTCATGTCCCTGATGGGGACAGGCAGAGGAGAGGTCTCTGGTGACTGACACAGGTCCAGAGCCTTCCTCCATCCCTGAAGCAATGACCCCATTGGTGCCAGCATGCTGCAGAGCCGAGTGGGCTTCAGAAATAGTATTGCAATGCCAAAATTCAGGCATTGCACAGCAGCTGCAGCATTTCACCACATCCTCCGGTGCTGCGACAAGATCAATGTCTCCTTATTATTAAAGGTTTTGGAGCGCAAGCCTCCCAAACTTTGCTCTGGCCAACAACTGTGTGGTTTCTTTAGGGAATGAAATGCATGTGGCCATGCGGCACAGTGGCTTCAGGGTCTCCTTGGCTACTCTGAGGTCTAATTCTGCTGGGCATGGGAAACTTAATCCCTCATTAATACCTTTTCTGTTGGATAGATTGTGGGACAAATCAGAAGGGATCCTGGAAAATGTGCGGCTTAGATCTCAGCCAGTGGTCAAGCTGCCATGGGGTGAGCTGGGACAGAGCCAGAGCAGAAGAGGATTAGTCCTCGGCTTCACCTTCATCCCCCCAGTTGTGCCTGTTTCCTTTCCTGGTACATAATCTTACAGGGGACTACAGCAAATCAGGGTGTGATGGTTTGTTTCCACATGCTTGGCCACACCAGCCCACGGCAGCTCAAAAATGATGCCTTTTCCCTTTGCACATGCAGGACAAACTCTAATTTACCAGGCTTTTCTCAGCCAGGCCCTCACCTTATAGGGATGGTTCTACAGGATATTATTACCTATATGTATATAGATGTTGATAAAGTGCCTCAGGCTGTTTGCTGCTGGATCAGCCATGTTATGCTGTGTCTGGATGACCATCACACGATGCGAACAAAACCACCCTGCAGTCCCAACAGCCTGTAGCAAGGATGCTGGGCAGCTGTGGACTTGGGTTGGGCAATGTCTTGGGTGATCAGCTTAAGCCATCACCCTAATATATAATTCTAACGGGTGTTTCAAGGTCTCAACACTTTCCACCTAAGAACCGATGCACAATTTGTCCCATAAAGCATAATTCCACCACTTTGCTGCAACATTGACTGCATATATTTGGCCCAGACCTCCTGTATCCTGTCTGTAATGAGCAGAAGGCAGCATGGTTTTATAACACACCAGTTCCAGCTGTGGCCCTCGGGAAACACTCAGTCCTTGGGTAGATTTAGAAAAAAATTCAATGGGATGTTTAGCATCTTTGCGTTACACGGGCAGCGCAGGTGGATGTTACTTTAACTTCTCCATCAGCAGCTTCCCACAGTCCTAATGAACTCTGCGGTGTCTATACATTATATATTGGACTATAAATACAGAATAGACTGTTTCAGTTGGAAGGGACCTACAGTGATTGTCTAGTCCAACTGCCTGACCACTTCAAGGCTAACCAAAAGCTAAAGCATTTTATTAATGTAATTGTCCAAAATTATGCGGTGATAGGTAATAACATCCTTTATATCTATACTATGCCTGGATATTTAAACTTCTATCATCCAGATGCTGTGCAACACATTCCCATGTGCCGGAGTGGGGTGGAGGAGAAGCTCTGGCATGACTTCAGGTGCCCTCAACCCTTAAGAGACTTGTTCCTCTTACCTGGGATCTGGAGGCAGATGCAGAGATGCAGCCACGTCCAGGCCATAGCGATGGAGTTGATGGCACAGGGGTTTTGTGCCAGCTCCCCCTTTCCACGTGTGGTGACCTCTTGGTGGTAGGGCTGGCTTCACCTCAGGAGGTTCTTCCCTGTCTCAGTGCAGATGTCTCTCTGACAGCTGCCAAAGAGCATCTGCTGTGGCAGCGCCCGGAGTGTCAGCCCAGCAGCTTCTTCTGCGCTAAGCCCCCAAACCAGGTGTGCATCAGGGCAGCAGCCCCATGCACTTCTCTCGCTGAGCAAGATCCCCCAAAATGCCCTTTAGGAAGAAAAAAAAAAAGGAATCTATCTGATTTTTAAATATTATTTCTTCATATTTCATCACCTTCTTTTCATCTAGCAATGTGCAATTAAAAAATGACAAATGTAGGAGCTTGGCATTAAAAATAAAAGCAGGAAACGGCTGAATTTCAGCTGGTTTTTCCTCTGTTGAAATCAAAATGCATTCAGAATAAGGAGAAGATGCAATTAGACCTGTGGGGTTGTTTTCTTGAGTAGAAACTTTAGCAGGAGGTGTTTTTCTCTGGGCCTGGAAAATGCTGAACACCAGCCTAGCTCACCAAAAAGCAGGTGTGAGGATTCACAGAAAAATTTGAAGCCAAGAGCAAGAAACCTCAAACAAATCTAGTGGCTGAAAAACCACAAAAATTAGGAAATTCTGCTGTGGCTCCCCATCTCGCTGTGTTTGCTAGCTGTGACACTGCACACCTCATATGCAGAAAAATTTAAATGATAGATAAAATATCAGAGTGGCTTTGAAATGGCTTTGGGAGGGAGAGATTTGAAGCACTCGGGGTTTAGGATTCGGAGAGTAAAATGCGTGATGTGAAACTACAGGGGTGAGCTGGTGATAGCAGCCTTCAATATTTCCATGCTGGGAACAAAAAAAGAAAAAAACCCCACATTATTTCTTCACTGACCCCTTGGCTGCCAAGCAGGGCTCGGTTTTCTTTTGTGCCCTACTTGTGCAGATACTCATGGTCCTTACAAAACCTCAGCATTCCTGCAGGGCTGGCTCCCTGGTCAGGGAAGATTTCCCGGGGGGCTGGTCCTCACACAGGGGCACAGAGAAACCCCCTGGTGGGTTTAGTTGGTGGACAAATAGGAAAATAGATTTTGCATCTTGTGCAGTGCAATTTTTTGGTCCATTTTGCAGCAAATTTTTCCATGCTGCTGTAACACTCCCCCCTGCCCCATTTCTTTTTAGAGTAATTTCCTGCTTGAAGTGGGTTTGCAAACCACCAAAACCCTTGCCGAGAAGGGAGGGGCTCTGCTGCTAAAATTTAGGGTCGTCTGAATCGCTCCTTAACTCTTTCCTGTCAGGAGAAAGTAATTTCAATGCTTTCAAATGCATTTCAGTGCTTTTAAGGACTTGTTTTCAGAGCTGAGCCCCAGCATACTGTTCAGCAACCTTTGCTTCTCCCCTCCTTACCTCCTGCTTGCCTTTCCCCTTACACCTGAAGTGGGACCCCTCCAGAACTGGGTGTAGATTTGGTGGTTTTTTTGGTGGGGAAGGAGGGGGTTGCTTAATATGAGAAATGCCACTGCAAATGAATTTCCCCTTTATCCCTGTGGTGAAGCCAGTGAGGTGAACCCAACAACCCTGGTTGCTGCAATGGCTGCATCCTCCTTTTCTCAATGCTGCTTGTCACTTGGAGCATCTTCTGGCCTCCTGGCCAAGACCAAAGTGCTCCCAGAAGTGTCTTTTGTCACTGTTACAACCTGGCCGGGGGGCATTTTACACTGAGCACCCAGTGCTGCTGCAAGGCTGGTGACACTGTGTTGTCTAAGCAGATATATTGGGTTGTCTAAGCAGATGTTAGCTTAAAAGGATTACCCAGACCATCCAGACCATTGTAGCAGCTTTACAGATGTTCCCTGCAGTGCTTTTACCTATAGGGTGTCTCCTATGAGAAGAAAAAGGAATATTTGCAATATTAAAGCATAATGTGTGTGCTGGAACAGGGATTTTTTTTTCTTCTATCTGCTGTTTATAGGCAGTTGATCTATTTACAGGCGGCCAAGCTGTTTTCAGGACTGGGTGTTATTCCTACGAGAAAACATTTTGGAGGTGGGATGCTTTTGTCTGGCAGCCGATAGCCAACAAAAATAAAAGCAGTGTGGGAACGTGCAGTAGAGCAGCTGCTGTTTATAACATCCTCACATTGTTTGGGGTTGCTGTTCTGGGAAGAAAATAGGGAATGAAAAAGAGCGTAAGTTGAACTGATCTCTTAACACAAGCAAGATTTGATGGTGACCTTGCTGGGGTACAGCAGTTCCTCATCACGAGTGTTTGGCTCGTGGCTGGGCCAGGATGGGGGGGAATTGCTGAATTTTGGGGTATTTGTGTTATTTGGCTGCATAATTTCTAGGGGGAATTTATTCTTTTTCTGAAATGAAAGACAACCATCGCAGTCCCCAGCCCAGCCAGCTCCCTCCCCATATTGGTGCTCACCCCATAGGTCTCCTGTTTGCCCATCCCAGGGGGAAACAGCCTCTCTTCTTTTTCCCAGCCTGCATCTCATGCACCTCGCCACTCTTGACACAAATCTCCCATGCTTTTGCCAGCTTTGCTACATTCTTGACTCCTTTCTTTCTCCCTGTAATGAGTTTCAAAGTGGTCGCTTTTGGTGGGTAGAAGCAAAGCATCAGGGCAGAAGAAAGGAACCTACTGACAAGAAGCAGGACCTGGCTGGGGTTTCATCTCGGCTAAACTCCTGTATTGCAGCAGAGGTAGCTGCAGCTGGGCTGTAAATACCAGGCTGGAGGAACAATTGCCATAAATAAAGGAAAAATCTATTCCCTCTGTGCTTTCAGGGTTACAAGGGATGACTTTTGGGATGGGGGAAAGCTGCTCAGCCTCCAGCCTGGTCCAACACAGTCAGCTGGAAGTAAGGGCCTGTCAGGGATAACAGGCTGCTAAATGGAAACTCCCCAGAACTCAAGCAGCCATGGGTGAATATTTTTTTTGCCTTTAAATTTCTTTTTAATGATTTTATTTCAGAGAAGGGTGTAGCTTCTGGAATATTTCATTAGGGGGAAAAGCACAGTGAAAATGATAGCACTTTCACTGAGTAAAATGAGTACTGCCTTTTGCTTAGTGTAATAGCAGAAGAAAAAAAAAAGTCAAGTGGTTCAGGTTTTCTTTTCTAAACTGCTCTGAGCTAAGATGTGGTTTGTAGGGAAAGATTGGGGGTCTGTCTGCCTTTGCAGGTGCAGCTTTACAGCTGTGCTTCAGCTGATGCAATATCACAGTCAAGGCTCCTGACATGTCATGGAGTACCCCAAGGTACACACCAGCATGCAGCAGGCTGGTCTGTTGTATGGAAAAATGCTGCTTTTGAAGTTCAGAAGCCAAAATGGATCTAAATGATGAACATGTGAATCTTCCTGTCATCTCATCTCCCCCCAGCAAGCAGTTTGTGCTTGGAGGGGGAGTCTGGGGGGACAGCATGTGTTAAAGGTGTCAGGGCTGAACGCCATGTGTGATGTCCTCCAAAACCCAGGTGCTAATGGGGTGTGCAACAAGTGAGGAGGCCACTGAGGGACTTTGGCAGGATGGATGCTGAGAAGCTCCAGCTCTCCCTCTTCAGGGAACTTGGTGCAAGCAGAGGTTGGCATAAGCAAGCAGTGACTAATGCTGGGCCCCCCCAAAACAGATAAGGGGCAGAGCAGATGTTCTCATGTGATTTCAGCCTCGCTAATCAGTACCAAAGAGGATAAGACAAGGAAAGTGTCCTTGGGAAGACAGAGGGAGAGGTGCAGCACCTGCGGGAGGGAAAACAACCAAAGAAGTAAGCAGAGGCCTTATCAGCCCCAAACAATGATCGGCCACCACTATAAAAAGGCACTGCAGTGAGACCTCGCAACCACCTTGTCTTTAAAGGTGCTCAATCCACGGAGCTCTGCAGAGACCGTCTCCAGGAGCCCAGGACTGCCAGAACTTCCAGCGAAGGATTGGTGAGACATTTATTATCGGGGTCCTACTGCGTCTCGGCTTTGCTTTGCCCGTTCCCGCGTCCCTTCCCTGTCCCCTCTCTGGGAGCCGGCGGGTTGCGGCGGCTGCCCACTCGGCCACGGCCACCCCTTCCCACCTTCCCCTTCCCTTGCTACTAGGTTCGGCACCTACCCAGGGCAGCTTTTCGGAGGGGTGGGTCGCGGGATCGCAGCCTTCCTCTGCGGGTGTGTTGGTGGTGCTGTTGTTATGGTAGCTTTGTCCTGAATCGGAGCACTCTTGAATCTCGTTCCCTTTACTATGATGAGCGATATTGTTAGCAACTGGAAGCTGGAGCAGTTTGTGCTCCAGAAATGTCTCCCTCCAATTTGGTCCCCGGGGGCCTTCCAGGGCCCGGAGGCATACCAGCAGCTCTGCCAGCAGTGGGAGAGCTGGGCGGAGGAGAGCAAAAAACCCAAACCCACAAACAAGTGCAAGAAGCGAGCGGCTTTGCAGGGTTTGTTGATGGTGGGCAGGGAGTTGTCCAAATTGCTGAAGGAGGCTCTTGAGAATGTGCAGAAGTTGGAGCAGGCCAAGGGTGAGCTCAAAATGCAGGTGGACAACCTGCGGGCGGAGGTGCTGGGTTGGGGTGGGGACTCT
>JAAGNO010025267.1:0-16553 GCA_033439905.1 Ceryle rudis
CCCTGGTCCTTGCGGCTCAGCCCCCGCAAACAGGTGCCTCCGCTCCCCGGGCTGCGCGGATCCGGCGCGCCCCGAGGCAGCGCGTCCTGCGGCGAGACCCGGGCGAGGCAGCGAGGGGGGGGGGGGCATCAGACAGGGACAGCAGGGAGAGGGGACAGGCAGGGATGGAAATAGGCAGGGATGGGATGAGGCAGGGATGGAGACATGAAGAAGGGACGGGGATGAAGCAGGGACCAGGGGTGAAGGAAAATGGAAAATGAGGCAGAGACGGGGAAAAGGCAGGGACGGAGATGAGGTAGGGACGGGGATGAGGTAGGGACGGGGATGTAGCGGGGGTGGGGACGAGGTAAGGATGGGGATGAAGCAGGGATGGGGACAAGCAGAGACGGGGATGAAGCAGGGTCAAGGAGGAGGCAGGGGTGGGGGTGAGGGAAAAATTCGGCAAAGACGGGGACAAGGCAGGGAATGAAGATGAGGTAAAACAGCAGCCGAGGCAGGAACAGGGGATGAAGCCGGGACAAGGCAGGATCCTGCCGACGTCCAGCCGGATGGAGCGGCCACCCTGCACTCAGCGGGGTCCCCGCAGGACAGGACTCTCGGGCCCGCCGGTACCCATCACCCAGCCCTGTCCGAGGGAAACGTGTTCACTCACCCAAACTCACCCCCCTCCTACCAAACTCTGCCACTGTCCTGGGCATAAAGCCACCCCCAGGGCAGATGCCGCCCCAAGAACCAGGCTGGCCGGGGTGCGAGGCAGTGGCACCCTTTTCCCTGTGCCGTCCTCTCTCCTGCAGCAGTAATTGCTGCTGTATTTATCCAAACTAGGAGGGGGTGGCAGAGAAAGACTTCGAAGAGTAATTTTCCGGGAATTCTCCTCGGTGTAATTGTCTTGATAATAAATCCAGGCGCTTAGCCTGTGTATGAATTGCTTTTTACCATTTTCATTTATTATTGAACACAGTGGGGAGAAGGGGAAACGCAACAGGGCTCTTTCTTCTGAGAGAAGAGGGGCAAAGGGGCTGAGGAGATGATTTCTCTGCAGATCCGGGAAACCTGGATGTGTTCATCATCTTGCTCTCTGTTGGTTGTTTTTTTTTCCTCCCCTTAATACTTAGCCCATTTCCCCAGCCCCCACTTTTTTTTTTTTTTTTTTTTTGGGGGGGGGGGGGAAGGTATTGAAAACTAATTAAATAACCCGTTAGCTAACACGTTAAATTAAGATCCACTCTTGGATTTAATGATGTCTCTGGAAGAATTGACAGAAATGTGAAGATAGACTGTCAATAGAATCCTTCCCCTGGTTATACTGTATAAATGTGATTAAAACAGATCTCAAAGAAGGGTGTCCTGACACAGCACCCACAGCCATTGGGGCACCTGTGGGGCTCTGGAGACAAACATCTCCTGAACTGGATGCTGTATGGGGAGATGGATGGCAGGACAGTGCTGCTGCTCCCCAAAGTGTCCCGTGGAGCACTGGGGGTGAGAAACATAATTTAGGCTGGTGAAGACCCTGGAAAAGGCTTGTGTCTCTGAGGAAGTGGGAAGCATCCCTTGGCTGATGTCCCCAGCTGTCCCCTGCAGCCTGTATGTTGCAGTACTGAGCGATACTGGCCCTACCTTCTCCTTGGAGCGGTCCAGGGCAGCCTCGTGCTATGCAGATGGATGCAAACCTGAGCTGTCTCTCTGTCCTGGCTTCAGCAGTGCAAACAGTGGCTGGTACACACCCATCGCTTTGTGCTTAAGCTCTCAGGTAAAGGTTACCTTAGCATCCAGGCTGAAAAAAATCAATGGCTGATACAGCACGAGACTCAGAAAGACAACATACATCTATCACTTAGGGATTCGATGGGCTTAGAATAGTCTTGTCAACAAATGATTGTTTAAACAGAATATCTCAACTGTTTATGGCACCCTTAATCCATACATCTAAGCACCACTGTAACATGTCGTGAGCATGGATTGCTCTGTAGAAACCTCTGTTGTTAAGTCCGGAGCTGCAGAACACTTAAGCATGTGCTTAAGTCTCTTAGTCTTCAAATTAATCATGTACTTAAGTGTTTTGCTTGACTAGGCCTGGCCTAAGAACAGGGAAATACCTGTCATTACGTTAATGGATGAAGATTTTGTTTCCTGCCCTTCATTCATGTAGCATATAAAGAGCTAAATGGACACGTGTGCTCTGGACACGGAGTTTTCTGGCTGATTTATCCAGCCAGTGCACAAACAGACCCAATGACACATGGCTGTGGAGGGTATTTTGTCACTCTTCCTTCTCTCCTGGGCACTAGCATCCTTGACATGGCATTTCAGGGTGGCTTTGGGCCAGCAAAGACAGAGATGGTGGATGAAAATTCCCCAGGGTTTGCGAGTTAAGCGATGCAAAGGGAAGGAGGAGAGGAGCAGATGGAAAGGTCTTCAGAAAGTGATGCAGAAGAGGCTGGAAAAGCATGTCAGACTTAGAGCAACATCCCATGAGGACGTGAGCAGGGAAAGTAAGGTGCCAGCTCCAACCAGCCTGGAGACATCCTTCTAGTGGAGACCTGCAGCCCCTGCAGCCCCCTAGCACGGTGAAGCTTCGCAATGCAGACCGACAGGTCCACCTCAGCAGGTGCTGGTTGGAGTCTGGTGTCCCTCTGATCCCTACATGGGTGGCTTGGCCATGACCTGGGGAACAAATCCCAATGTTATGATCCCCTTCTTGCACCCGTTGCCTGCCCAGGCTGGCTCTGAGGTCTCTTGGGTGGGTGACATCTCTTGCTGTGAGCTCTGCTCTCAACACTTGTCTCATGTTAATCCAAGAAATTTAAGTGTGTTGGGAAGGGAGAGCTTCTGCCCCCCCCCCCCAATATCTGCAGCTTCAAAGATAAATGGAAAAGAGACTTTCAGGTGCTTGGGGGTTGCAAGGGGACAGAGGCTTATGAAAACACAGGACCTCAAGAACAGAAAATACAGCGAGAAAGAAGAGAGAGTGAAAGAAATAAAGGAACATTAAAGCGCGTATCAATATTTCTCCTCAAAATGTAGAACACATTTTCTTTTCTGAGAAATTAATAACCTCATTTTGTCAATGGACTCTCTCTCCCTCCCCACCTCCCCTCCCTCCTGCTCGCCTCCTGTCCTCTTCCTCCCTCTCCTTGCCTGCAGAAGACGTTCAATGGAAAAGAAGCAGAGAATAAAAAAAGCCAGTTAATCCTCAGCAATTCCAGACTTGAGCTTTTTAACAGCCTCTCAGGGGTCATCTTCCAGCCACGCAGTCTTTGCAGACAAGGGGGACTCCTGGCTCCGGTTCAGCCGTGCGGTGCCCAACAGGCTTTGTCCAGGCAGACCGAAGGGTATGGTCCGAATTCCCTGGGGATGGTGTCCTTGAGCAACCTTGAGGCAGTCTTAAGGAGGTTGTGGGGAGAGATGGGGTAATTGCCAAAACGATTTGGGGACTCGGTCCGTGGGCTCTTACAAGACTCAGACGGATGCCTGTGAGGCCAAGCACATGGGTGCATGGGATGCTGAAGCTGATGTCTGCATTTAGTCTCCACCTTAAAACCAAGAAGCCAGTTCGATGATGCCCCCCCTGAGTAGTTTTGCTGGAGGGGACAGGAGTAAGTCCTTCCTGAGATTCTACCTCCCTCTCTTCCTGCCAAATCCAATGCCCCAAGCAGGTGTCTGGACCCAGGGAGACTCTCTCAACCCCAGCATGAAACCTGGCCTGACTGGAGACAGTGACTGAGTCCCTTCTTGCGGGACCTTCCTTCATGGTCCCTGAGCAGCCAGCGGAGACGTTGTCAAGAATCCCTGTTCCATCACGCGCTTGACTTCAGCTGGTTACAACACACTCTTGATGCCAGTGTGGTACCTGGAAAATGGGGGGGAGGCCGGGGCAGGGATGGCCACAGACCTACCCCCTGTGGGGACACCATGAGGGGCTTGAGCTGGTGATAAAACCCACTCTCCATTGCTCTGGCATCCAGTGGCTCTTGAAGGTGGAGCCTTCAGAGACTGCTGGACTTGGAGAGCCAGTCAGGAGAGCAGGGGGGCACCCCCCCTGCCGGGATGCTGTGGCTCAGGATCAAACTCAAAGTTTTCTGTGGTGGTAAAGACCAGGAATATTTTCCCAAGATGCTGCTCAGCTCTCGGGGCCAGTGTAGAGCTTGTCAAATATTGAGCAGGCACATCAATGTTTCAAGCTCTAAGTGAAAGCAAAAATCAGTTAATGGTCTTCCTGAGCTGTCCTCTTAGTGTGGGGAGTCCTCACAGAACCTGGGGCGGACGATTTGCGAGGGGTTGATGTGCGGCTTAGTAAAGTGATCATTCAGCAGCCATGAGGATGTGTAGAAAACAAAATATCTGAAAAATCCCAGTGGGAAGAGGGAAAGAGCTGCCCAGATTCAAGGAAGTGTTGCTATTCATCAGAGCCCCTAAGTATCCGCTTAAAGCCTCCAGGGAGTTTGCAAAAGGGTTTGGGGACCTGACAGGAGATGGGTTCCTCCTTCTGTGAGAATTTATGTAAATTTTAATTTCTTAAATTTTGAAAGAAAGAAATTGAAAATAAATAATCAAACCCACTACAGACATTGTCAATCAAAGCAGGTGGTTTTGACAAGCTTTAAAGTTGCAGCTAAATCTAAGCTTGGGCAGTTTTTCAAATTTCCTTTTAGTGTAAATTAATTATGATTTAAAAACAAAACTAAAATTACGTGGTGCTGGAAGAAGAAAAGGATGATTTTGGAAAATGCTGAAATGGGACAATCAGATGACTCCCACTCTTTCCATTTTGAAAAGGGAGATTTAATGAAGTATCTGGTTCCTTTGAGAAGAGGATTTGTTTTGATGGAGTGACTTTGTTTCTGGTTTTCATAACTTTTGGAGTATCTCTGATCTCTGCTTGGTGGGGAAGGGTTTCGGGTGCTCCTGGGAATGGAGCCCTACACTGACAGGGCTCTCAAGCTGTTGTCCCTCTCCTCTGAGGTTTGTGTCCTGCCTTCCTCCAGATGAAAAATTAGCATAGGACAGAAAAAAAAAAAAGTTCAGCAAGAGAATTGCAGAGGAGGAGAAAATTGTAGCAGCAGAGTCAGAACGACTCTTCATGGCAGAGGACTTGGCTCCTTTGGCATGATGGGGCTCCTGTGGCAGGATGAGGCCAACAGCTGAAGTTCAACCCTACCTGTGTGTGAAGTCTGAGCCAGAGCTCATGACCTCACCTGCCTTGGGCTTGAGAAGTGTTCGTCTCTTCTAGCTGAGATGAAACCGCTGGGATTTTTACATCGAGATAATAATGTATCTTTAAAGATAATAACATACCTTTAAAATAGGATAATAATATACGTGTCCTCTGATGCTTCTTTGGTTGATGGATGCACCTGATGGTCAGGTGAGGGTCCATCAACCTGCACACAGTATCTGGAGGGTCAGATCAAAGACCCATCTCGCCTGGTTTCTTGTCTCTGTTGGTGAGCCGTAGTCTACCCAGATGCAATGCAGGTATTCGTTGACCCACCTTTCCATCAGGAATATGTTAATGAGTGTCACCACTGCAGGTTGACCTTGAATTGTCATGATGGAGAGCCCCTGAGTCGCATGTTGATCCCAAAGAAGTGACCCATAGAACACCTGACCGAGAGATAATACGGACGTACCCGTGTGGGGGATCCTGAGATTAATGGGAATCGAGCTGTGCTGGGGGCTGAGTGTGGGGATCAGAGGTCCATCCTTGCTGAGCAAACATCGGTCTCATGTTTTCTGTCTGGCGAACATCTTTGCACATGAATTACCTCTTGTGGCAGCTAATAGAAGTGGTTGGCTTTGATGACCCTGGAGAAATGTGTCTTTTCCTGGCTTTTGTTGGAGCTGACCCGCACTTGTGGAAATGAGACCACTTTTCATAGGTGTCTCACAAGGGAAATTGTCCACTTGTGAGGACTTGTGGTCTAGTATTAACCCCTCTGTCCTTTGGCCGCACGAAGAAAATCACAAAATAAGGGTTATAAAGCTCTTGTACTTTGGGATTTAGATATGACATCATCCAAGAACCGTAGCAAAAGGCATCATCAGAACACACACGAGATGCATGGATCTACAGTGGGATGGGGATCAAGATCGGTACAGTAAATATTCTGTAGATCACCTGGGGAACAACCTCCCCAGCCCTGATCTTCGTCTGATGGTTGGACTCGATGATCTTAAAGGTCTTTTCCAACCGAAACGTTTCTATGATGCTGTGATGGAAGAGGAGCAAAGCCTGGGCACCACGTTTACGATGAGCTGTTGTAGGCTGTAGAGATGATGCTGTTTGGGGTGGCCACAGGAATGAGAGCTCCAAGGCTTTGGTGGCAGCGAGATTTGCCTAATGAACGGCTCTTTGGAAAGGAAGGATGGATCTTGTCCACACACAAAATTGCAAGCCAAAATTGGTCTTGTGTAGACACTCTTAAATCATTTTAAAGCAGGTTGGTATTGGTTTGTATAATTCGATTCCTTTACCAAAGCGAAGCGAAATCGATGCAAATGGGGTTTACATTGATTTCAGTACATCCGCACAAAGGTTTTGCCCCAGTTTAATGAAATCAGTTTAAAAACACACCTTTAGCTAAACTGGCATAACTTTGTGTGCAGCCAAGGTGAGAGAGAAAGGGAGAAGGCAAGCAGGCAGCGAGATCTACCCTAAAAATAAGCGAGGGAGAAGTGTTTATGAAGTACATGTGCAGGCAGCGAAGCCCTGCTCGAGCAGGCTGTGGTGGCGCAAAGTGATAAGGAATGGGTCAATATAGTTTTCACAAAGATTTTCTTTCTTTTTTTTTTTTTTTTTTTAAAGAAAGGTTAAATGTGAGGTGATATCGATTTCCCTTTTCTCCCTGTCCCTCCTCTCGCCATCCCCCAGCCCCTTCCCCTCCTCCCTGCCCTTTCCCCACCTCCCCACGGCCCAGAGCCATCCTTGGAGGAAGAATTGCAGCCCAAAGTGGCCAAGTGACCAGGGAGGACCACGGCACCCGGCCGTGGCGCTGACCAATGGCTGCCCAAAGGAGCCCCCGTTGCTTAGCAACTCGCTGCGGAGAGAGAGGCAGAGAGCGCAAAAAGATGGATTTTCAGATTGCAGCAGCCAAGCAGATCAATTCTGCAACATGGGCTACAGTGGCCAAGCGGAATCTCTCTTGCTCCCAGCAGGTATTGATCCAGCCATGCTATAGGCATTGAATGAGCTCTAATAAGTCCTGAGTAAACAGGAACAAGGACTTAAGTGATAGCCCAACAGTCAAACATCAACTCCCTTTGTCTTCTTCTTCCTCTTCTTCTTTTTTTTTTTTTTTTTTTTTTAATTGCTGAAGGGTTTGCAAGAAAAGGACAATAAACTTTATTGATAGAAAAATAAAGAGTCAGAATATCACTTTGTCTGCAGCCTGGGAGAGTTTGGAGGTGAAAAGTCACTGCCTCAAAAATCCAGCTTGGTTTTGTGGAGCTGTGACCCATGGACACACATGGTGAACGTGGCTTCCAGCTTCCCTGAACTTCCCTGGGCATGTCCAAGACTCAGTCACAAGGTCCTTCAGAGTGAGTTTTGTCAGGGACAGGCTCATGAGGGGGTGTGTGTGTCCAGAGCTGCCCATTTGAAGCAGACATGGAGATGAGCACAATCAGGAGTTTGGACTCAGGTGATGAGTCCTCTCAAGATGTCCAGTAGAGGAAGGGGGAGATTAAGCCCCCTTGCAGAGAAAGCCTTCAGGAAGGGACTGAGAGCAAGACAATTCCCTCTTTGTAGATGCCAGGGCAGGCAGCAAAGCTGGGTCTGAATGCTGCAGAGCCTGAAGGACATGTCCAGAACTTCAGGATGTTCAGGAAGAGGAAAGGAAAAGACTTGGCCTTGGTTGTGAGAGGTGCTTTGATTGCTGCAGGGAGATGCCAAGGCTGAGAGCAGAACCAGGCAAGGAGGAGTCTGGACTGACCCAGGACTCTGATGTCAGAGAAAGGGACACAGGACGGCATCTAGGGGGACATAACCAAGCTTGAAGGACCTGATTTTGTGGAATGTGTGTGGCTGAGACTAAGGAAGAGCCCAAATAAGCTCAACTGACAAAGACTTGGCTTGGTGGGTCCCAGACTCTCAGCTGGGGCCAGGCTTGTGCAAAATCCTCCAGTGCTTGGGCGTTTCCAGCTGCCCTCTACTCAGAGGCTGCAGGGACCCAGCTCACTGCGGTCCAAGAGACTGGGAAACAAACTCCTCATGGTCATGTCAAAACCCACTGCACCATCCTTGTCCCTGTCCATGTCTCCTGTGTGTGGTTGCTTTGCATCTTGGTCCATCCCCATGCCTCCTCCTGCAGCATCTCCATCCCCTCTTCCTTCCCCACCCTTCCCCACCCTGCAGTGAGGAGCTCCATGGGCTCAGGAGCCTCCAGCTATTGCTCCCTGTGTTTCAGCTCCACCTGTCCTCCATTTCCTAAACGTCCTAAACTTCTACCTCCAGTTCCATGCATGGTGAAGCCTCTGGCCACTGCTATCATCCAGCTGAATAACTGCTGCAGTCAGTGAAGTTAAATTGCTAGCAGGAAGGACAAGGATCCCATCCAGAGGGCTGGATGCCGCTTGCTGTTGCATCCCTGGCAATTCCCAAGCAACACCGATTGACTAACTGGAGCTGCTCCAGATTTATGCCCATGTAACCGAGATCACAGGCCAGGTCTGCCTCCAGCGATAAAGGGACTGGGGAAATGAGAGCTCTTTGCTCGCACTCTGAGTCCTCTCAACCCACATTTCATCAGCCTTCATCATAACAGGGCTGATAATGAATTGATCTGATACTGAGGTGGTTGTCTCCCATGCTCAGCCGAGCTCTCTGCTGCAGTTTAGCACCAGTTAAATCAAGGGAGTCCTTGAATCTCCAGCATGATCTCTCTCACGGCGAGAGAGAGCAAAAGGGAGACGGCACCGCTGTGCAGATTCACAAGCGCGTGGGTGCACGTGCGTGTGTTTGTGAGCGTGCACGTGTGCGTGTCTCGATCCCTCCAGAGGCGGGAGAAAGAGAAAATAGACAAATGCTGGCCCAGCCTCAAAGATATTTTCCGTTTTCCAAGAAGAGAGAAGATGTAGTCTCTTTTTCTGAAGGTTTCTGCATTTCAAAGTAATATCAGAAGGGCTTGAAGCTTAATCTTCGTTACCCAGGAGGCTGTAGGAATCAGGCAAAAGGAGAAAAAAAATCGAATCAATACGGCAGTATGAATTTATTCCCAGGGGGGTCTGAGGCACCAATATTTTCTCTCCCCTCTGTTAAAGAGATAGCAACAGTCCGATGCAGAGGCCCCTCACGTGTTCGTCACAGGAGTTACACCCCAGCAGTGGGTATGGTGACACAGGGACAAAAATCATGGGAGGTTAAATGGTACCATTTGCAGGGCTGGAAAGAAAACTCGCAACCATAGCAAATGACTCCTTTTATTTTCTGGTGGCTTCCTGCTTATCCCTTGGCTCTGCGTGACGTTGGTGGCCAGGGAGGCAGGGAGAGGGGCAGTGATGACTCAAGAAAGAGGAGCTGGAACTCTGAGCAGGTTCCAGGGCTGCTGAGCTAGACCTGTAGAAGGATTGAAAGGATTGAAATACCCGTGGTCCTTGTGGTGCGAGTTCACCTCAGCTGGGTATCTTGTACCTGGGTAGCTGGGTACCTTGTGAGCCTCAGCTGCCTTTGTGTGGGAATGATAACTGCAGAAGGGACTCATCCTGACCACAGGTCCAGGCTGAAGGCAGTGGGATGCAGGGTTCTGGGGAGATTCTGGACAAATTTAACGTGAAACTGTTCACTCTGAGGAGCCCACCCTGAGGAGGGGCACACAGGAGCCCCCACCAGCATCCAGGGCTAAGCACGGCCAAGCAGGGGAGTCTCCAACTGCGCAGTGCTCACGTCCTGCCCACCAGAACCATGTCCTTGGGCCTGTTATCCAACCCCAGACACACCAGGAGAGGAAAACAGAAACACAGCGGTTCATCTGCACATCAAAACCAGATGAATCTTCACTTTATCACCCACTGGCAGGGCCATGAAACCCCCAGTGTCCCACAGGACACAGGTCTTTTCTCACAGCGTAAGCAGAGGGACTGTGTGCACAGCTGGAGGTGGAGGAGGAGACCAGTGTGGTTCCAGCTCTCATCTTGCTCCTCTGCTGCAAGCTATTGTCCTTCAGCAACGACATGGGGAGCTGTTGACTCTCCAGTGCCAGTCTGACTCCACAGTCCCTGCTGGTGGCTGGTCTGCTTTGGGCTTCTCCTCCACAAGCTCTGGCTTTGGCCAAGGTCTCCCGAGGAGGAGCAGCACAGAGGGACCAAGGACTTATGGTGAAACATCTCTTCCCACCCTGGAAAAAGCTGCTTCTGCAGGCACAGGAAAGGGATGCTTCCATCCCTCCACACTGCTAGAGTTGAGCCAGTATCTCTTTGCTCATACTGGGAGAAAACCCCTCTCCTTTTCACTCACAGAATCATTTACGTTGGAAAAGACCTTTAAGGTCATCGACTCAAACCACTCCCCCAGCACTGCCAGGGCACCACTGACCCTTGTCCCTCAGCACCACAGCTCCACGGGGGGCTTGGAAACCCCTCCAGGGGTCACGGGGACTCCACCCCTGCCCTGAGCAGTCTGGGCCAGCCCTGGACAGCCCTGGAGGGGAAGAAATTTTTCCCGATATCCAGCCTAAACTTCCCCTGGCGTAACTTAAGGCTGTTCCCTCTTGTTCTATTACCCAAAGCTTGGGCTTTTCCTTCACAGCACAAATTTAGAGAAGCCTCAGGGGTTGTATCAGCATCATGTTATATCCACTGAAGCACCAAACCAGGCACAGCCGGAGGAGCTGCAGGTTGGAGCCAAGTTGCATTTGCTGAGTTTTGGGGAGGGCAGGAGGGCCAAGGGCTGTGTGGGGCTGGGACATCAGGCAACCAGTGTGTGGGGTATTTATGGCCTCTTGCTGCACAGCTCTAACCAGAGCGATCAGCTTCCCACCACAATGCGCCCAATCGTTTGAAATTTAAAACAAAATGTAAAACAAGGAATAATGGTAACAAAAAAGGCTTAATTAATTGAAGTAAATTGCATCACAATAGTGATTTCTCAGTAACACGGCTAAGTGCCCCATTATTCTGATTTCCGTCAGTATTCATGGATACTAAATAAATCACAGGCCCTCCACTTACAGCCTGCTGCAGAGGGGCAGGGGCATAGGGGTCCTGCCATCTCCTCTGTCTATATGTCGATAACCCCAGCACTTCCCGAGTGTCCGCCTTAAATGGCAGCCAGAAAAATTACCGTCAAAATAAATTAATTGTCTTTATTTTTTATTTATTTTTTTTTTAACCTTTGCAAAGATTTCCCCCTGGAGATTCTCCAGGAAGCTTTTTTTTTTTCCTTCCTTGTTTCCCCTCAGTGCTGCCCTGGTCTATTTATCAATATCCTATTAATACTTCTTTATTTGCAATCATTTCTTTTTCCACTGCCCCCATAAGTGATGGGTTTGGCTCAGTTTGGTACCACAGCCCTGTGGCTGGCAGCTCCCTGGGCACTGTTTGGCAGCGGTTTGTTGGAAGGGATGGGTGAGCTGGCAGACGGTGCCCAAGACCACGGTGAGGGCCAGGGCTGTATAATGAGCCTATAGACTGGCTGGGGGAGGACACGTGGGAACTTGGCAAGCATCTGATGGTGGCTTTTCTCCTTCCACCCATAACCATGCTTCATCCAGGGCCGATATTGCTTCAGGAGCAGATTGGAGCCTTGCTAAGTGCCAGCTCAGAGAATCTTGGAGCTGCTATTTGGATATTTGGATATGAGCTGCTATTTTGGATGGCTTGATGAGCTGCCAAGATGGAAGGGTGTTCCTAAAGCTGAGATGAGGAGGAGGATGTTGGATTGCAGCCCTGCAGGCATGTCCCCTCGGTGCTGGGAGTGGGGTCCTGCATCCCGGCATCCCCAGCGCAGTCCCTTTTGGGGCACCGGCAGCGTCTTTGTTCTCCTGCCCTCGCTAATCAAGCCAGGCTGGGAAGTGTTGCTGGATGTACCAAGCGTGTGCAGCCCAGAGGCATCTCCTTCAGGAGTCTAATGATGGAAAAATACCTATTAGGTGCTGCAGATCCATCCCTCCTCCCCGCTGGAGCAGGGCTTGGTACAGCCAGCATCAATTTTGATAGCAGGTCAATGGAAATCAGCAGCGCGGGGGCACGCAGAGGGGGTGTGCAGAGCCTATGACAAAGAGGCTTCGTCAGCTCACGGCTTGGTGGGAATCCACCCCAGGATCCACTCTTCAGATCTCATCAGTGTCCCCAGCTGCTTCATGGGTCCCTGGCGGCTGCGTCCCCTCTGCTGTGGGTGGCTGCATGAAGGAGGTGACGTGATGAGGCCTGTACTGCCATGTTAGCACTCAGGCCCGACAGGAGAGATGTTGTCTTTTCCCTCTCTCCTTGAAAGCAACATCCCCTCTCTCCTCTCAAGCGTCCCCTGAGCCCCCATCCCCAAATCCCACCATGGTCCAGCCCAGTCATCTCGGCACTGTGCAATTCCTACGGAGTGGCTGCTGCTGCAAGGGGCCCAGGAAACAACTAATCAATCGCAATCAAGATCCCAGGGTGTAATCATAATTAATGTTCAGCCTTGATTGATCATGTCATGGTTTTGCTGGGTTCACGTGAGCCAGGATGATAAAGCCAACTGCTTAATGGTGCTTCTGCTGATCCCCTCCCATTGCCAGCCCTCCCCAAGGCTGTTCCCTCTCCTGCAGGAGGGACACAGCGGTGACCCTCCAGGAGACCCGAGGAGCTATTTAGGGAGGGGACAGCACACTGGGGCCTTGGGCAGGTGGGTCCACTGAGAAAAGACAGACACAGGGCGTTTGTGCACAGGCGGGGTGACAGCAGCACCCTGGGTGGGCACTCTTGCCGTGATGACACCTATTGGGTGGGTGTCACCACTGGGTGAGTGTCAATCCCGGGTGCAGCAGATGGCACTGGGGAGGGGGGGTTCAGTGGCCCCTTCCCGACTCATCGCTCCCAGCAGCAGCCCCCAGTCATTCATGTTTCCGTCCAGCTGAAATCACGGGAGTCGGCAGACGCTGGCTGGGAGCCCTCTGAATGTCACAAACACAGTGTAACTAGACTTGGATCAATCCATCAGCGCGCAGCGGTGGTTAAATAGTGCTGTGCTCGCCTCCCTCCAATTAAACTATCATTTCTGATAGATCCCTTTGTGTCTCTGTCTCCCCGCAGGGCCGCTTTGGCCGAGGGCGATGGCTATGGCTCGGGGGGCGCTCCCTTCTCCTGCCACAGCCAGATCAACTCCAGCCATGGGCACAGTGCAGCCGAGGGATGCGGAGGTTCCTTCACGACCTCTGCCTGTGAACTGCTTGCCATGCTCTGGAGCCCAAGAGAGGACGAGCCCCGGGGACTACCTGTAGTCTCGTCCCAAGACAGGGGTGATGGGGAAGCAGATGTCTGCGCTGCTGGCGTGTTTCTCCTGCATCCTGCGGCTGTGCTGCTCAGTGATCCCCGTCCGTGGCTGCAGCAGTGAGACCAGCCCTGCTCCTTAAGCTGGTGGATGCTCTTTACTCTCCACTCAGGGAGCCCACACCAGAGCCTGCACCAGCTCCAAGCCCTGACCCCCTTTTCAGGTCACAGCTATTTCCTTAGCACCCTCCCAGACCAGCTGAGGAAATGCAGCAGCTGGGGCTCAGCTTGGCCCCTCCAGTCTGGTTCCTCCAGAGTCTGGTCCCTCCAGTCCCACTGAGGATTCAGGGTATAGCTCAGCCCCATCTGAGCCCTCTGGAAAGCACAGAGCCTCCGGTTGCCTTGCAGACCTTCAGCCTCACACTAGCCGCTTGGCAGAGCTTCTCACCAGGATGCCAACATTTCTTCTCCTTTCACCCTTCTGAGGGGCCAGGCCAGGGGTACCTGGCTGGGCGAGTCTTGCCGAGCCCGTTCCACGGGGTGCGGGAAGTTGGGGAGCACCAAGGGAGTGCAGCAGCAGCAGGGCCTGGCAGGAACCCATGAAGCAGAGCCGGGTATTGATTTCCCATCGATCCCATGCAACCACATTCTGCAGCGGCTGCTGTCCTACATTTCAATCCCACACCTTTGCCTCTGACTTTAATGGGCTTCATCACAGCCCAAAGCTTTATTTAACCAAAAGGGGAGGTAGCCAGCAGGTGGCTGCCAGAAATCAGAACAACATGGTCCCTGGGGTCTGTCTGGGCACAGCCACATCCTTTGGATCCCTCACAGCTTCAAGGATCAGTGGACAAGGGTATTCTGGGGGATGCAGATGCCCCCATGCATCTGCAGCCCTGCAAGTCCCAGCCCTGGTGGGAGGGGGATTGCACCCAGCTCTCCAGCAGCTCTTCCACCTCAAGGTCTCTCTCCACCCCATCCTCGCTGTACCTGCACCACTCCATCTTCCGAACAAAAGGCTTCAGCTGTTGCCGGAAGAGCAAAATGAAGCTCCACCTTAACAGGGATCTGCATAATTATGTGTACATGTGGAAGTGCTGCACATCCTCCCACCTGCCCCCAGATGTGAGCTTACAGACAACATGTACACACCCACGACAACGTGAGGATGAATATGGAGGAGCTGGATGCAGCTGAGGATGCCTGTGTCTTCCTTGGGCGTTCCTCAAGCATCCACCACAGCACAGGTAGCTCTGGCACCCACGTGGCCCTGTCCAGCTGGGCCATAAGGGATCCTGATTTATCCTCCACACTCCTCCCTCCCAATCGCATTTTTAAGCCTCCCCAGAGCTCAGGTGCTCGGGTGAAGAAAGGTGTGATCTGCCTCATGTTTAAAGCACTGCACGCGGTCGAGGCCCCCCAGGTGTCTGTGTGTGGTGGGGAGGGTCCTTCAATCACGTTGTAGCAAATCCAAAATGTTGAGGGACAGATCCTGCGGGAAGCCCAGGGAATGGGCAGCAGGGACCCAGTAAAGGCAGAGGAGAAAAGCACAGGGAAGAAGCTGCTGGGTGTGGGATCACCCTGAGGAGTATGGGTGGAGAGGGCAGGTGCTTCAGTATGGCCATGCTCCAGCCAAAACCCTCTTGGACAAGAATCCTGAGAGATGAGAGAACAAACTGGTGCCAGGGAGGGATAGTTGGTGCTCAAGACCTGCTGAGGCAGGTGGCTCTGGTCAGTGTCCTCCTTCTTTTCCAGGTTTTCCTGGACTGTGTGGGTGGCAGGCACTGACACGCCAGCTCTGGCTGATAACTTCCCCCAGCACTGTTCCAGCCACCCAAAAACGTTTCCCCAGAGGCTGCCAGTAGCTCAGGTAAGTCACAAATGGGGAGAGGAAGAGACAGAAGACCTGGGATCGGGAGGGAGGTATGAAGGACCTGGGATCGGGAGGGATGGAGGACTTGGGGTCGGGAGGGATGGAGGACATGGGGTCAGGAGGGATGGAGAACCTGGGAGCAAGAGGGATGGAGGACTTGGGCGCTTGGGAAGTGTGCAAGAACACCTCTGGTATCCCCTGCAGCAATGTGCTCACAGCCCAGCTTCACCGGCCCCTTTCAAGTCTCATCTCAAGAAGTCTTTTAGTGTCTGTTTCAATGGAGAAGCTCGAAGCCAAGGCCAGCCTCTTCCAAAGAGCCCCCACTGCCATCCCATCCTCCCCCTGTTCAAAGGCAGCTCAGAGGGGCCGGGGGGCCTTGCTGCAGAGCAGGCTCAGCATCTTCCAGCCCACGTGCCTGCTCTCTCCCTGGGGCAGAATACGGATGCTGTGTTTATTTTTGATTTATGCCAAGCCAAAAAAGGAATACATTTTCTTCAATTATTAATCAGTGAGGTGTGAGAGGGGGACACAAGCTGGAAATTAACTCTGTGACCTTTGGGGGTCATTTTTACCTCCCTGCCTCCCTCCACTCTTTAGTCCAGCTCATTTTACCCATCCTCTCAGCAGAAGCAGGTGTACTCCTGTGAGCAAGCTACTGACAGATATCCCTAAAGCTGCAGAAGGTGTTCAGATGATGGGGATGATGAAGGCACCTGAGCCCAGGCTATCAGGACATCCAAAGCTGTCCTGGCCCTGTGGGTGTGCGTTAACACACCTCTATAACTGAGCCTGAAGGATCCCTCTGATGCCAACCCACCTTCCCTGTTCTGCTCCATCCCACCACACCTTTCGGGACAATAGAATCATAGAATCCTTTTGGCTGGAAGAGACTTTTAAGGTCATCAAGTCCAACCCTTAATGCCTCTGGATACCTGACTGTCCCTTGGTCTTGCCATGCACAAGTCCTTGGGCAAGATAGGGCACTCCAACCCTGGATCTGCTCATACACACTGTCCGTCCTATAGAGAGACAAAGGTCCTCAGGGGAGCAGGTGCCCACAGCTCCCCCCACTCACTTGGGTTCTCTCTGTGGGTGGAGACCACACCAACCTCTCTCTCCTTTGTCTCCTGGGTTCTACTCTTGGCATTGGATGATTGTACCTCTGGACTCAGCACTGGGGAGGCTGCACCTCAAATCCTGGTTCAGTTTTGGGCCCCTCACTCCCAGCAGGACATTGAGGGGCTGGAGCGTGGCCAGAGAAGGGCAACGGAGCTGGGGA
>JAAGNO010025267.1:21453-35835 GCA_033439905.1 Ceryle rudis
TGGGGCAACCCCCCTGCAGGGAGCAGGGCCATCTGCAACCAGAGCAGGGTGCTCAGAGCCCCGGCCAACCTCCCCTGGGGTGGTGCCAGGGCTGGGGCAGCCACCACCTCTTGGGGCAGCCTGGGCCAGTGTTCCAGCACTGGTACAGGGCTGCTTGGAGCACGGGATGCACAGAGTCCCCAGAGGTGGGAAAATAAGCCTTGAAACTTGCACTGCAGTCAGCAATGTGTCCTACTGCAAGGCCTTAAAAGGGGGTTCGGGATAGGAGAAAATAATCCCAAAATAGGAGAGCCTCTACTGAGCAGGATGGTGCCAGATGCTGCCCTGTGTGGGTCCCGCCATTTCTGCCCATCCAGGGAGGGAACAGAGGAGTTTCGGGCTTGTTCAGAGCAGATTTGTGAATTTGGGTCAAATTTCAGCCAGGAAAGAAGGCAAAAATATGTGGGAAAAAAAATATTAAAAAAAAAAGAAAATTACAAAAGTTCAACTTTCCACTGTCACAAAACATCCCCCAAAATAAACACAGGGAGAAAGGTCCCCAAAATAAACACAGAGAGAAAGGTTCCCGAAAAGGAGACTCTGAGCCTGCCTGAGGTGGAACAAACCTCAGCATTTAGACATGACGCAAAGAGGGAGTCGAGGGGACTCCATTGGCAGATGGGGTGGGATTCACCTGGGTGCGGCAGTGGGAAAAGAGCAGCCCCCATCACTGGAGTTGTTACCTGTGCCCCACGGTATTTGCTGGACATGAGCTGGTAAAGGGGATCCTTGCTCAAAAAAAAACCCTCCACAGAGTTGTGGAAAATAGGAAAGGGTGAGGAAATGTGTGTAGGGACAGCCATAGGGGGTGGAAGGGGATGGGACAAGACCCTCTGGGATGTCCCACCCCCAACAGGATACTCCCAAAATGAGTCTCTGCTCTGCCCACTCCGGTCCTGCTTTGAGGACAGATCTGTCACCTCTGGCTGCAGGAGCCTCAGGACAGGGGGGACCAGGATGAGCCATCAAAGCTAGGCTGTGGAAACAGGAGCAGTGTACCCGGGATGTGCTCCCTCTTCCACACTTCAGCAGGGCTCACGCATCCATCTCCTCCTTCGCCCATGATAGGCCCTGGTGCTGCAGATCCATGCAGATCAATGCAAAATTAATTAGAGTAATCAACTCAGCTGTACCACAGAGATCATACAGGCAGGGTTTTAGGTGACTAATTGGTGGAAGCTGACAGCCAGTGTCCCTGGTGTCTTAGAGGTATTAACACTTTTTTCTCTGTAGATTAATTACCTTTTTCCACCTTTCACTTGATGGGTCTGTCCGTGCTGTGCTGTTTGAGGGGGAGCAGTGATGGAGGCCAGGCCTGAGGAACATCCCATGGTGTGCAGTGTCCAGGTTTGAAAGGAGGCAGGATCCCAGGTTTCCACCAGCTTTTGCACCAGCATCTCAACCAGGGGAGGGGCGGGTGTTCCTATTGCCCCTACTCAGCCTCTAACCCTGTGCCATGGCAAAGTCCCCCTCGTGCATGCACGTGGCATGGAGCAACTGTCCTGACGTGGCCTTCCCAGTTGATTCCTGACCCCTGCGATGCTGCATCCCCCCCACTTCTGTCTGGGATCGGGGCTTGGCGCCATTGGACCATCTTTCGGCAGAGGCTGAGGTGCACGTCACGAGTCTGAGGCTATTTCACAGGCCCCCGAGAAGGTTAAAAGATGGGTTTGTTCTGCAAATGCCAACATGGGGTCTTTGTGATAGAGCTAATGAGACACTTGCGCTACGGGCATCCAAGCTGGGAAGAGGGCGGATGCTCTTAATAAGCAGGGTAATTAATCACCGCCAGTTATCTAACACTAGAGATGGGTTCTCCATCACTTGGTCTCTAAGTTGCCACGGGGCAGAAATGCTGAGTGTGCCCTGGCTCAGACAGAAATTATGGCTCAAGAGAGAGCTGGACATGCAGTGGTCCCTTGTGATAATCTTGGTGATCTTCACAGTACTGAGCCTGGGGAATCTCCCCTTGGCTTTGACAGATGATGGGTCAAACCTCACGTGAGTAACCAAGGTATCTGCTGCCTTAGTGAAACCTGTGAAGGGCATCTGTCAGACACAGAGGAAGGTCCTGGTCCAGGACCATCAAGACTGAAAACCCAGTAAGTTGAGCCCTTGGGTGGCTCTTGTCACTTCAGATCATGGGAGTAGTGGCAGAGGGGTTCTCCACTGGGTCAGGTCAGCAGCAGCTTTCCCCAGCTATCTTGGGCTTTGGCTGCCCAAAAGTAAGGTGTTAAATCCAGACTGGTCACCCACATCGACGGCCAGAAGAGGACTGCCACCCTGAGAGAGCCACTTGTGCCTCCTGACGACTGGTGTCTGATAGTCAGGATGAATTGTCCTCTTGAGGAGGCTGTATCTCCCCATCCAGCTGCCCTGGCCACCTTGCTTTCAGCCTGCTGACGATGGGAGATGGATCCTGCCATCATTGATCAAGGGCTCAATCTCAGAACCGGGTTTTATTGGCAGAGAAAACATAGAGGAGAGCGGGAAGTCCAGGTCAGGTAAGCATCCCAGCCCAGGAGGTCCATCCGAGGATGGCAAGACCAGCTCCAGTGGAATGGTGCTGCTTATTTGAACAAAAGCTCAATGGAGTCTCCAGCAGCTGTGATTTCTGTTACAGGAGCATCCTGAGAGGGGGGTAATACATGGGGAGAGTCAGCACTTGCCCCAAGGAGCCCAGCAGCATGGCCACCGCCGGTGGTTAGTTAGTGACTCTGCAGCAGAGCTGACACCTGACTCCAAATCTCGGCAGCATCAGACTCACATTAAAAACATAATCCTGCATTTTAATCTACTTTTCTTAAAACAAAAAAAAGCAAACTCCTGTACCTTTCCTGCAAGGGAAAAGGCAACTTTTCCAGGGAAAGTGCCTCCCTTTTTGTGTGGTGTCAGGAAGACTCCTCCAAAAATCAATTTCCAGGTGTCCTGGCTTCCCTGGGAAGGGGATTAAGGGTGATTAAAGTGGTTGTTTGATGAAAGCAGCACCAAGAAGCTGTGTCCCACAGCAGCATGCCTGTTCCCCCCACCCCAGCAGTACATGATGGAATTCACTGCCCCAAGACAGGGTGGGTGAAGGATGCTCACGCCTGACCATGTTCCTCATCTTGCTAACCAACTCCTGGTGGCAGCGGGTAAGTCACACCACCCCTGTGGGCTCAATACCTCCACGAGACACTGTCCCACACCCCACACCAGGTCCAGCATGCCCAGGAGCGAAGATTCACTCCTGGCTCGTACTGAGAAGGCTGGTGCAAGTGCAGTGACCCTGCTGCCACCTCCCAAGCAGACAGAGGGATGAAGGAGGGGGATTATTCACTACTCAGCTCCAAACACCGAAGCCAGCACTTTAGAGTGCTTTCATCCCTGAAAGCTTCGGCGGGGAAGAAAGGAGAATGGACTGATCCCCAACAGCACCATAAGTGCTTTCCTTTTTTAACAAAGCATCAGCGAGGCGGGAGGATGGGAGCACGGGCTAAGCAGTGCGATGGCCTCCGAGCAAGCCCCACACCGGTGCAAGGCGTGACCCCTCCCTCAGTGGGTTATTGGGATTTGCCCAACCTTAAAAATAAATCTTCCCGTTTCCTTTTATAGGGCTTTTCAAGCTGTATCCCCCAGGTCCTCGTGGAGGGTAATGAACGCGCAACGCATGGCTTAGAGCTGCTTGAATTATTCATCGGGAATAATATTTGTTGCCCTTTTCTTCTTGTGGTGAATCAATGGCGATTTATGGCAGAGGGTCCCCGTTATTGGGGGACTGTTCACTCTGTGTATAGCTGCATTTGCGAAAAGCGTGGGGGATTCTCAACCCTCTCTTTGGGCTTCAGGGCACGGAGCTCCTCACCCCAGGCACAGCTGCAAGGATTTCACTTGTCATTGGCCAAAGTCAAGCTTGGCCTTGCCTTTGGCTGGCACAGAAGGAGAAGGGGAGGATGCTCCATGGTGGGAGGGATTACTTCAGACCCCCTTAGTAACAACTGAACATCTGGGAGGAGCATGCCATGCACAAGGACGATTATGGACACGTGTACTCAAAGGTCACCTGTCAGAGCTCAGTGTTGTCCAAGATGCATCTTCACATCCTCGCCGGCTTATCTAGGAAGTTGGGGTTGCCAGGGACTTTGTGAGAAAGCTCTTCCAGAGGAGTGTAAAGCAGAGCAATGCTCCTGGGAAAGCTCCGTACACGGTGCAGCCACTCCAGTGCTTTAGGGTACCACCGAGCAGCAGCCGAAGGCTCTGCTGTTGGCTCTGAGGTCTCATCTTGTACTTCCTTCAGCCTGGAGCAGGACAAAGGGAATCTCATTCCTGCCTCTGTCCAAGTGTTTAATGTGATGATGAGCCCTGCATCCCATGCCATGCCATGCCAACTAATCCCATCCCTCCCTGGCATCCCCAGCCCTGGTCTACCCTCAGTTCACTGGGGGAAGAAATGAGGTGGGGGGACCTTCCCTTCCCAACCCAAACCCGAGGAAGTGAAGCTATTTCTCTGCGTGATTCCCAAGAGTCGGATCTTAATTAGAAAATGAAGCTGTGGCACAAATACAGACACAATCTCGTCTCACTGCAGGAGCAGGGGGAGTTGTGGGAGAGCAGGATGTGTTCTCCGGTGCTGGCATCTGCCGTGCCTGATAAATCCCAACCCTGCAGCTCTGCGAGCTTGCTGCTTTCAGAGATTGGTTTTGGGTTTTTTTTCCCGAAATGCAGGGGATGGTATTGCCTGGAGAGTTTCACATTGAGTGGGTGCACAGCTCCCCTTTGCCCGGCCAAATCCTGACTGAGTGGAAATCAGCAGCTCTTCACTGACTCCCAGGGCCCATTTGCACCAGCGGACGGGCTGGAGACGTGTTTCCGAGAGCTCCTTTTCGAGGGATTGCAGTTTTAAACCAGCTGCCCACTGAGATGAGCAGTTTTGAAGGGGTTCATCCCTCCTTTTTGCTTTTTTCCCTGACAAGGATGAGGCCCCCACCAGCAGCTCACTGGGTCAACATCAGAGCAGCTGCTGCTGTTGCTGATGGTGGAAGTTTCATAGGCAGGTCTCTGTGTAAAGCCACCAAGAAGCTTTAGGAAAAGGCCCCTTCTCAGCACCTTTTGTGATGGGTGGAGCCTTGCTTGGAGCAGCGGGACCTTGCAGGGCAATCGACTGCAGATGACTCAGAGCCAGCAGAAGCAACACCCTGGTGATAGATTTAAAGAAAAAGATCTGAAAGTGGGCACAGAGAGCTGCAAACTGCACTGAAGACAGGGGATTTCAGATAAGCTTTCCCCTCAGCTGTGTTCCCTGAGATGTTAAACTTGGCTTTCGGATCTGAGATTAGGACCTGCATCCCTTCCACCCCAAAAAACTCCAGGAGGGCTTCACAAATGTCCATCCCCCACACCCCTATTCAGCCCTCCCAGCTCCTGACATCCAGCAGTGGTGGGGCTGAATCTGGGGTCTCACCCTTCATCATCCACCACTTCAAAGTGACGTCAAGGAGGTGGCTCTTGCTTGTCAAGGTGTCATGGTGTCATACAAGTGATGGCCTGGGGCTGGCGTGCGGGAAGGAGAAGAGCCCTAATGCAGTTTTGACAACCAGGCCGTCGGTTAAGTGCTCCACATGGATATTTTTCCCCTCTCTATTGTTTATTATTGGAAGTTACAAGTAGCTAAAGACCTCCCCAATTATCTGGGAGCCACTTAAGAGCAATTGAGCACCTGTCACCCACTGAATGGGTTGCATCGCCCTAATGACAGGAGCGGAGAAAAGCTGCAGGTCAGCAGCGATGGGGACGCTGGCAATTTATAGCTTTGTAGTGCCAAATCCCAGCTCCGAGAAGGGTGGAAAAATACACCTGAAGAGGCAGAAGGAGGAAAGGAGCCACGACAAGTCTCCCTAGGGGTCCTTCATGGGATGGGTGGGAGGTCTCCCATTGACCTGTGGAGCTCTGCAGCTCCCAGCAGCCCGGGGGATGTGGAGCAGGTTATGCCATTAGGTGCTCGGTGCCATAAACAGGAGAGAAAATAAAATCTGAGGAATCATTCACTGATCATCAGCCAGCATTAAAAAAAAAAAAAAAAGATATTACCTATGCTGTTTTATTCTGCTTTCAATGAATGGTTGCCCATGGGGGTAGACATCCCATGCTGGGGGGTTTCTTAGGGCACTGGAAGGGCTGGAGGTGTTGCAGACCCCCAAACACAGACCCTGAACCTGCAGGATGAGCTGCAACCTCTGGGTACAGGAGCGTGCCAGTGTTTCCCATATAAGACCATTTAAGACAACTTTAGACGTGGGATCATGGAAATGTTTGCTTCTGAGGCATTGTTTTGATTAGATTCATTATCGTTTCTCTGTCATAGAAACATATTAGGTGGGTCAATTGTATGGAATAGAACATAAATAAATGAAATATGAACATGATAAATAAACCCAACCCAATTACCAGCAAAACCTGACACGATGCACACCCGTTATGAAGGAGCAGCAACGTGCCTGAGACGACACATAAATCATGTGGTAGGAAGTTGCACTCAGCTCTGTGAAGCAAAGCCTGGTGCTTCTGCCACAGCAAACCCAGCCTGAAACCAGCCTCTTCCCTCCAGCTGGGCCTGGTGACCAACTTCAACAGGGAACCACCTTCTGGGCAAAGCAGAGGTTTTCCTCTGGTGTGGAGAAACCTGCCCGTGCACCAACACCCTCTGCTGCAGGCAGCTCTGGCTTTGGATATGGCTTTTTGGAGCAAGGACACGAGAAGAGGCTTGGCAAAGCCCCACTTTGACCCCCAGCAGCATCACCTGAGTCAGGGAGCAGGATGTCCCAGGGAGCAGGGGCCCAGGAAATGCAGGAATAGGGAAGAAGGTGCCAACCTGGAAAAGTTCATCAATAGAAACATAAAATTAAAATAATTTGCGTCAATTCTGCTGAGTGGCTGTTAGGCCTAATTGTTATTGACTCGTCACTGTAATTATTAAGGCTCACACAGAGCTCAACTGGCAAAGGAAGCAGGTTTGGGACACAACCCCCCCATACAACGTGTCCCCATGCTGGACACGGCTGGGAGAGGGATGGCAGTGAGACCAGTGCCCCTGCTGCACAGGGACACGTTAGCTCCTTGGCTCTTGGAAAGAAGTCAGCATTGGAGAAAAGAGGGGAGATTTTAGCTGTTTTCGGTGGGCAGGAATGAGAGCGATGGCAGAAGGCATGATAGAGAAGGGGCAAATGAGGGGAAAACTGAGGGCAGATGGCAGGAATGGGAAGGCATGAGGAGGCGGCTCCGGAGAGACTCCATAGATGCTGCCAATCCTATTTGCTCAGTGCAGTGCCGGGTATTTTCCTCCCCTCCTTCCTTCAGCCTTTGTTTCTGCTGCCAGCACAGACCCCAAGCAGCAAAGGAGCCTGATCAATAGGAACACGGTGTTTGCATGGATCATACATGCGAAGAGCACGTTCCCGGATCAATGCTGAGGTCTCGCAGAAGGAGGGGAAGGGAAGGGAAAAAAAAAATTTTTAAAAACCCTGCCAGGATGCGCATCGCCACAGGATGTACCGTTTCCATGGTGATGGGCTGCTCTCCTGCCACCCCATCCTCTGCAGTGGTGCTGGGGAACCTGCTCAGCACCTCAAGGCAAGGCAGCTGTCCCACCAGGCTCTCCACTGAGGGGTGGAGACACCCTGGGCCACATATCCTACCAAAGCTCCCCAGACCTCCCCTTTGGGACTTGCCCAGGCCATGGGCTCCTGGGGTTTTCTCCTGGAGCTTCACCTGTGGCTGGCTGTGCAGAGAGGCAGGAGGCTGTCTTTGCAGCAAAGCCAGCCAATACTTCTCAGCCAATAAAGTTATCTAAGGGTAATCATTAAGTCCTTACGAGCAATGCAGCTTGCTTGGAGCTGGGGGAGACAGCAAGTGAGATACTGCTGCAAATGTCCTTGCAGAAAGCGGCTGACCTTGGAGTGGTAGAACCACACATCTGGCTCCAGGCCTCCTCCAAATTTGGGGATGGGCGATCACCGCAAGATGAGTTTCCTCACAAGCTGCCAAAGGGCTTGTGGTGGCAACCATGGACAGCTGGTGTTTGAAGCAGTCACATCCCTCCTGCAGCGCAGACCAGGCACAGGGTGGTGGGAGGAGGGCAGGGAGGAGCTGGTTTGAAGAGGGGCAGGCTGGAAGCACATGGGATCACAACTAGATGAGAGTTTCGAGAGGAGTTCCTGAGCGTCACCTACCCATCCCTGAAGCTGGGCAGTTGTCCTCCACAAGGGCGAATCTCACCCTTGGAGCCACCAGAGCTGCCCTGGGTGCTGTCGGCTTGTGGACAGAGTTGGCTTTGAAGCATCTCTGGCAGGGTTTGCCTTAGCACCAGTTTGGCCCCTGTTGCTTAAAACACTGGGGTTTTTAATCAGCCAGGAAGTAAATTAAAAAAAAAAAGTTGGCTGTGCAGGAATTAGGCCTTTTGGCTGATAGTTTGGGAAACATCTGTCTCCATCGCCTGCAAATTAGTCTTCCACAGGAGAGTAATAAGATGGTTAATGCAGCTGCAAATGAAATCACCCATCATTAACTATTCAAAGCAAGAGGTCTGTAAACGATCAACCCAATAAATCCCCCCCCAGAGTGAGGGCAGGGGAGACACAGAGCGGCTGGAGTCACCTCTTCAGGCCCATGAGCTGGTGACGGGGGGACCAGGGTCACTTGGGAGCTCCAAGAGTCGTGCTCTGAGCGTGAGGTTTTCACCAGCCCGCAAAACACGTGGAGGGGGATGGCTTTAACAAACCAAAGCCCAGATGGTGCATTTGGAGCAACACCAGAGATACCAGCCAAAGAAACAGTGGCTTGGGGAGGATGAGAGGTCAGGGAGGCTGGGTCCCAGATACTGCAACAGATCCCTAGGGAATTGCCTTTCAGAGTCTGCTAAAGTAGCAACTCCCCAGCCCTGTAAATGCTGCCACCCCCTCAGCTCAGGGCTGGCCACGAGGACTGCGCTAGCGAGGCAGCATCACCTCCTCCTCCTCACAACCCTCTGCACACCCATCAGCTTGTCCCAGAGCTCCAGGGTGGCTGCACGGTACCCATAGGCACAGGTGGAGGAAGGGATGCGTGGGGCGGGGGATGCACAAGGGGTGTCCTGCAAGAAGCAAAGCCCATAGTGACATCCTGACTGATGCAAAAGGAGAATCACTTGGGTTTGAAGTATGGGTGACAGATCTGCATTTTGGAATTGGGAAAAGCAAGCTCAGAGGACAAAAAGGCCTCTTCTTCTGGTTTTGGTCTCTTCAAACTCCCAGCCAGAGAGCTTCTGGGACAGAGGAAAGAAAGAAAAGCCAAACCAAGCAGCAACACCCCTTCCCCCCAGTCACAGCAAAGGGGAAGATGCAGATGTTGCCAGATGTGCCCTGCCTTGCCCAGGGAAAGCCCCAGTGGCCCAGAGGAAACCCCTGCACCCATGGGCGCCTCTGGTCCATAGCAGCTCTTTGGGCTGGAAGTTCACCATCACAGTATAGGAAAATAGAAAAGAAACAGATGGGAATTTCGGTCACAGGCTGACACCATCACATACACACGGCAAACATGGAGACCAAGGCAGACATTTACCCCTTTGAAAGAGGTCAGCCCAGAGGTTATGTAGCATTAGAGCCCTGGGGACGTTGTGGGCTGCCTCTATCTACAGGGCTCTGTTTTGCCCTTAAAGAGTAATCCCTTAAAAATTACTTTAGTGCTGGGGAAGGGGAGGAGATGGAGGGAGTGTGAGAGCCTGCGTGCTTGAGGAGTAAGTTCTTTGTTGCCTAGAGCTTGTTAAATCCATACATTGAAGAGAAGAATAAATAAAAAATCAAATCTCTACTTCTGAAAAGCATTTCTGTGGGGAGCTGCTTCCCTGAATCTTCCAGACCCGGCCTCTGTCAATAAATCAATAGCTGATGCAGGTTGGCTGCAATCGGCTGCAGGAGAGCAAGCGTGTGATGGATGGACAGGAGAGAGGCGAATCTAAGAGATAGGGCAGAGGTGATGCTCACCTTGAGCTTTATTGTTTGCCACTGAAAGACAAGGTAGTGTGGAGGCATTAACCGAAGTGCTAACAGCAGGAGCCGGAGCGCAAACACCCCCTCCCCAAAGCCCACTTCTCCTGAAGAACCTGCCGTGCCTCTCCTCCGACTTTTGCCCTGCATCCTGGGGTCCTCCTCACCATGCAAATGGATAAACTGAGGTGAGGAGAGAAGGTAAATGGTGCTCCAAATGGCTGGGAAAGGAGGGATGCCCCTCAGCCCCCCCTGCTTAGGTGTTCCTTCTGCACTAAAGCTTTCCAGTTTGGGCTGCAAGGGGGAATCTTGTTGCTCCTGCATGGTGAGGAGAGAGGCACAGAAGAGAAATGTGTGATTTTTCACAGTTGATTTCCTAGTTTTCAAGCCTTATGTCTGCTCAGCATCAGGAAGGGGGCAGCTATACTGGGGAATGGAGGATCAGATCTTCTAGGTTTGGAGTTTACTCGGGGCAGCACAGACCAAACCCAGCCCTCACTCCCAGCCTAGCACTGAGATCAGCCCGGAGAAGTGATGGGGCTTCCACAAGTCTGTGGGGAGATGATTCTCCTTCTGCCACTCTTCTCCTGCCCCACAGATTCACTCTTCCCTCCCCTGAACTCCAGGAGACCTTTGGGACCCTCAGTACATCCTTATTCCTGGGGAGAGATGTTAAGGGAAAGCTGGTAAGAAATAAGGTGATGCTGCTCATGTTGAACCACTTCTTATCTTGGCTTTAATGAATTATTTCGCTGAGACTGCACTGGCCCACCCATGTAACCACCCTCAGGGGGTTATTCCAGCCTCTCCAAACATATTTATACTTTGGGTCTCAGCAGCCCTGAGGCAGGGAGTTCCTAAACACAGGGAAACACAGAGGGAAGAGGATTCCCTTTGTTTTGCTCTGAGCCTGTTTATCGGAGAGATTTGGGGGTTTGCCTCGTTCTTCCGTCAGAAAAAGAAGAAAATAACCATTTCCCTTCTTCTCCAGACTGCTCACAATCTTTAGGGCTCCTCATATGTCCCTTAATGTCCTCACATGTGTGTACCAGTCAATCCCACCCTTAGTAGCTCTCCTCGCTCAGCTCCCAGAGCAGGAGGGGACTGGAGTATTGAATATGGATTGTCACAGGACCATAATGATGTGTTCTGATTTCTCCTCTGTTCCTCTCTTAATCATTTGCTAACACCCGATTTGCCTTCTTGACTGCAGCTGAACATTGAGCTGACATTTCCAGAGAACTACCCACATTAGCTCCAAGAGCTCTTCCCTGAGCAGAAATAGCTAATTTGGAGCCCATCGTTGTATGTAGGTAGTTAGGGTTGTTTTCCTCATGGGCATGACTTTGCATTTATCAACAGTGTATTTCACCTGCCCTTTTATTGCCCAGTCTCCTGGTGTTCTTAGATCCTTCTGCAAACTTTCCCAGTCATTCTTTGTGGCAACTACCCTGAAAATTTCTGCCCCCACCCCCCAGGATATCACTGTATTTTCAGGTGGGTTTTTTTTTTCCCCAGATTATTTAAGGCCACATGGATCAGAGCAGGTCCCAGCACTGATCCAAGTGAACCCCACATGGAAGTCCTCCATGAGGGTCAGTCTCAGGCTGAATGATACTCAGGCACTGCCTGACCACGTTCCTCATCCCAGGTTCTCCAGGAGAAGCAAACCTAGTTCAGGCCCAGGACACTGAATAAGAAGGGGCCTAACTTCAGAGAACAAGGAAGGGAGAAGCAACAGATCCCATAAGATAATCAGGAATGTTAAAGAACGTCCTTCACCCAGGAACAAAGCTTCTGCCCATGTAGATGTTGTCATCAAGCTCTTGTTGCTGCCCTGCGCGGGCACATCCATCCTGAGGTCTGCCTGTCCAGTTTGTCCATCCCCTGGCCTGGGATCCCACATAAGCAATTCTGGCCTGGGAACCTGCAGAGCAGGGCTTTCTCCTGGGATGTCTTCAGGGCCCTTGGCCCTGGTGATCTCCAGGAGCATGTGGGGGCAATGCAGCCGAGATCCCCAGGATTGGGTCGGCCAGGGAACAGAGTAGGGCATGAACCCCAGCAAAGGTGCTCAGGGACAGACTCTCCTTGGGCAGGGGATACAGAGCTGCCCTATTGCTGTGATCCATCCTACCTTCCCTGGCACAAGTCTTACTCCTCTCCTTGCTACTCAGGTTTGTAACAGCAGGATGGAGCAGCCAGGCTGACAGTCACCCTGTGCTTTGTAGGTGAAGGCAAATACCTTCCTAATCCAGGTGTCTTTTCCCCAAAGGGGGATCCAATTGCTCTCACAGGATCTATCTAAAGAGAAGGGACAGGGATCTGTACCCCCACCCATCCCATGAATGAAGGAGTCCCATTTAATCTCCACTCTCGACCAAGTCATGGAGATGCTGCATCACCTCCCTGTGGCTTTCAGTGTCCCTGAAGGATGCATCAGCACCCCCCATCCATACCAATTTGCCCAGTAACCTTTGCCATACACCTCCCTGCATGGGCAGAAGCAGGGGAATCCATCTTTGCTTTGTGTCTCCCTCCAACTCGTTCTTGGTTTCATTCAAAACTGCTTGGAAAATAATTGCCAAAAATACATCAGGCTGCCAGGGAAGGCTGGGAGAGGACTGTGCCCACTGCTATGGAAACTGCAATCACTCCCTGCCCTGCTGTGGGAGGCAGACCTGCTGATTTGTCTTTATTTCCAAGAAGATTGGCTCAGCCCCAGCCCAAGGCATGCACCGAGCCAGTCTCTCCTTGGGTGGACAAACTGGCACCTCACCCACAGGCAGCGCAGTGAGTGCTGGGCATCTCTGGCAGAGCAAGGGGCAGCCAGAAGCAATGGAAATCCAGTGACTGAAAGCTTTTGGAGCTGGGTAGAAAGGAGCAGGGTTGTGGTTTCAGTGCTGAGTCTGCCCCTCCATCCCTGCAAAGGCTTTGTGTGCACGGTCACAAGAAGACAGAGACACCTAAAAATAAACCAGGCAAAGACAGAGAGTGCTCTTATGGTGAAGGCACAGGCTGGATGCAAGGAGATGAGATGTTTAAAAGGTTTGAAAGCAAACCTAAAACCAGATAAAAAAGATATCCACTGCACGGTGTGAAAACACCCCAGGCTTCTCCAGATCACTTCAGACTCCTCAAGGACATTTCTGGTTGTGACTAAAGAAAATGAGATGGGTGAGATTTGGTCTGCCCAGCCACCTTGCCTCACACATGGGCAGTCAGCACCCCTTTGGATGATGCCCAGACCAACCTCATCTCCTTCAGGCCTTGGGGGAGCCCAGACCTTGCTCACAAGATCCTTCCAAGAACTGGATAAGGAGATTTTTTTTTTTTTGGTGCTTTTTGTGGGTTTCATGCTGTAGGTGCCTCTTGGGCTATTACCCAAATTCCTTCCTTCTGAGGTCATCTGAAATGCCCCTGCAAAGTAACACCTGCACTTGAGGATTCTGTTGGCTTTTTCCAACTTGCCATTTATTGCTGAAAACAGAATGTCAATAGGTTTTAACATCTGTCCCAACGTCTGCAGAGAGGCCACATTTTTGGGTCACACTCTGCTTCCATTCAGATCCTTTGAAGAAGACAAGACAGGTTCAACCTTTCTGCTGAGAAAGAGGGTCACCAGCCCAGCCCAGCATGGCTGAGTGGGAGCAATGAACCTCCAAAGCTCTGGCCCGGAGTAATGAGAAATATAATCTTCAGCCTTTAGATTTTTTTTTTTTTTCCTAAACTAGACGTGAAATAAAACTGGGGAAGATAAAATTAGACTAAAATCTAGTATCTTCTTAACTTGTTCAGAAACATTATATGCACCTTAAACATGGAAATTAAATATCATTTGACACATCCTTTGTTGGCAGGTCAAAGTATTTAATTTCAGCTTCTAAATGGCATTTACCTCGTGGGCTTTCCCTCATACACTTCATTCAGCTGAAGTCAACACTGTTCCTGGTATTTGTCTGATGAAGGTTCCTGAGCCATTTCTGCTCATCTTTTCTTTGATTTTCACATCAGCTTTCCTCAAACCAAGGAGGATCCAGCCTCACTGGTTATTTAAAGCACAAAGTCCTGAGTTCCTGGCACACTTCCCCAGCTGGATTGCTCCCCAGCCTGACACCCTGGGCCCTGGTATTGCCCAAGCGCTGAGGCTCTAATTCAGGGCCAAGCATAATGTCACAGGCTCAAAATTGGGGGAGTGGAGACTAATCAATCATAGAATCATAGAATCACAGACTGATTTGTGTTGGAAGGACCTCTCAAGGTCATCTAACCCGACCCCCCTGCAGGGAGCAGGGCCATCTGCAACCAGAGCAGGGTGCTCAGAGCCCCGGCCAACCTCCCCTGGGATGGT
>JAAGNO010025268.1:5385-27165 GCA_033439905.1 Ceryle rudis
CATTGATAACTACTCAATTTGGCATGAAATATCAGACATTCATGGCCAGACACCCAGCTGGTGCAAGTGGGCAGATGGTCCTATCTTTACTTAGAAATAATAAGTTTGGGAAAAATGTTGGTTTCTTTTTTTTTTTTTAGTTTAAGCAAAATCTGTTCCTCTGCTGAAAGTGACAATTCTTTAAATAAAAATATTGCTGAAAAAGGTTAGTCTTTTTGTATTTAAGTTGTGCAATTCAATTCTGATATTTAAAACATGAAGCTTGCCATGAGGCTAATACTGTCCTTAGTTACACTGCTGAAAGTGCCTGCATCCTAACTGCTTTACAGCCCTGGCTGGATATACAAGCATGAGACTAATTGCATAGCCATACTTCCATAAAATAAAAAAGTGCCAATGATTAAAAGGGCCTTTACCCCTTACAGTTACATGTGCTTAGTGCTTTGTTACCAGTGATCCTTGCTGAAAGGGCAATTTTTAAGAAATCTCTCCCTTGCCCATTTAATGAAGAATATTGCGAAGCGGTTTCGAAGTGGCAGGGATGATGTGGTTCTGGTAGGCTTCCCTCTGCTGCCCACACTCCCCTCAGAGCAGCATGTCCTTCTCTGAGTACGGCCTTCCTCTGCAGCATCACAGGTTTTCTCTCTAGCTGCTGACACTTGGTAAAGGGAAGGGACTACAGCTACTGAAGTGAAGAAAGAAGCAAAGCAAGAAGGCTGGAAAGGAAGGCAACCACACTAAAAGCAAGATGGGTGGTGGGAGAGGGTCAGAGCGCCTGCTCATTCTCCAAAACAGACAACAGGAGAGCAGCAAATTGAAAGTTCGAGTATCTTTTCCTCCAAAAGGTTTTTTTAATCCTGTTCTGCTATCTAGCTGCTCTAGTAATTTTTCTTCCTCTGCAGTTAGCTTTTTTCCTCAGTCCCTTTCCACATACAACTTTACGCTATTTTTTCTAAAACTAACCCCCAGTCTTAAAGCTGTTGTTCTAAAACACTGATGCTGTTTGTGTGCTGTGCCAATAGTTATTTTATACTGTCCTTTCACTAGCCTAGAACATAATGAAGAATGTTCCCAGCTGTTCAGTTCTTGATACAGAAGATTCCTTCTGTTTGCATTGATGAAAATAACTGTCTATGCACACTCTTGCTAGTGTGCAGGTAGAATGTAGGTAGAAGTTAGGATCAAAGGTACAGAAAAAAAAAGTAAAAGAGAATGTTCATTTTTACTTCCATTTTTAAATGTTCAGAATTCATTTAATAAAATAATATCCTCACGTACCAGTGAAAAAAAACCACGTTGGATTTCATTTATGCTGAAAATGACTGTTTCCCTGGTAAGCCAAAAACAGTAGTTCTGATCCATGCCCTATTTTGGAGAACTCTAATTTAGTGCCTAAAGGAATTTGAGGGCAAGAGCACCTCTTTCATTACACTGACTCCCACTTGTTTTTTACAACAATTAAGTGTAAGCCCTACAGCAGCACAACTGTTAAGATTTTTATGGCTCTTAAAAGGGATACTGACAGTTTGAAATGAGTGAAATATCACACACTGAATAGTGCCAGTTGTTTACGGCACTTTTTCCATCTTGCAGCATTAAAAATGTGTTTTAAATTTTCTTTTTTCCTGATAACAGTGTTTGTGTGGGCCAGACAACAGAAGAATAATTGCCCTCTGGCTCTGCAGAATGTACACAGGATCCTCCGTGCTCAAGCACAATCTTTTCTTCTCTGGTGATCTGATGTAGCAGCATGCCTCTTCACCAGAGGGGTGTCCTAGAAAAAGAAGGAACTCCCTCTCTAAGGTGTTTTCAAAATAATATTACTTTTTATTGCCACAATTTTCATTCAAGGATTTCAAAAAAGCTTTAAATGTGTCAACAAATATTCAGATTAGCCCTAAAAATATTTGTCAGTCATAGAGTAAAGTGTGGGAAGGATGAATTTAGGAGTTCACAGCCATGAAGTCAATCAAAAACAAAGAACACTTCTGCTGAATTTATCATATCCGTTAACCTCATTATGATAGTGATTGTCTGGGGTGCATTTTAGTGTAATAACCAGTGAGAGATTGGGAAGGGATGAAGCAACTGTTTCCTCTAGAACACTTTATGCAGTGCTGCCAGGGGAAGATCATCTTATTTCTGTTCTCTCTGTAATTTTTCTTTCCCTTTTGAGCAAACCGTCACTACTGCCCTTACTCCCCTCCAAATAAACTTTTGTGGCATTTGAGTGGACCAGCAGAAGACAGTGGAAAAAAATTACTTTGCCAGTGTGAAGGCAGCTAAAGACAACTACCATTATTTGTCTGTATTATTCTGCCCTTTTTGGACAGGTTTTCGTTTTTTTCTGTTGATATTAGGTAGGGATGCCAGTGATAAGTCTCTAAGTTCATGTAGGAGTGAAACTGCTGAGAATATCTAAGGGCATTTATCCACACATAGAGGGGCAGGACAGAAGGAATAAACTGGAGAACATAAACTGGTTAGACTTTTATTTTTTTATTTGACTCTGAGTTGTAACAATTTTGGTGTAGGTTAAATCGCTTCCTACGTCAAGAAATCTGTAGCTAGGCACAAGGGAATGGCAACGGATATTGTATGCTTTGACATTAGCAAAGCCTTTGATACAGAATCTTGTATTCTTCTTACCACCAGCACTCATTTATATTTTTTTCAGTACTCGTGAGACTACGTCTGGAGTAGCATATCTGTTTTTGGACACTCTAGAACAGGAAGGGTTGATGTACTGGAGGCAGTCCAGTGGAAGCCACCATGCTGGCCAGGGAGATGGAGACCATAATGGACAAAGAGAGACTGAGAGAGCTGGATCTATTCAGCCTGAAAAAGAGAAAGGGAGACCTTATTGCTGTCTATAATGACCTGATCAGAGGAAACACAGAAGACTGAAACAAACTCTTATTTGAGTTGCACAATAATGGGAAGGGATGCAACAAGCACAAATTTGAGCATGGAAAATTATTTTTTTCTTTTTTTTGATGTTATATTAGTCATATACTGGAAGAGGTTGCTCAGAGAGGACCTCCATTCTTTGAGGACTGAGCTGGACTTGGCCATGAACAACTTAATCTAATTAGACTTGTTTGAGTAGGTGACTGGACAAGGCAGAGATGGGAACACTGATCTCTAGCACCATCTCTGAACAAGATGATTGCTGAAACTTCAACAATGGTGTATTTCAACTCAAGAGTTCAATGAGCTATGATTTTGATCAGTATTTATGAGAACAAACACAAACCAGTCCTCCATTTTTCTATTTAGTCTCAGCTGGGACTGGTAAAAGGAAAATGGCTTTCCATTACCATTATGTCCTCTAAAATCTGAAGTCAGCTAAGGCATAAGAAGGACACACCTTCTCTTTCAAATATTTTGCTTTGTCTTTCCTTTAATCCTTTCCTCTGACCAAAATTCCAATGTGATGTGGATTCCTCCTTCCCCGGAGAGCTTTATCATGGCCAAATTCTTTAATGAAGAAATTTTTGTGTGTTTAGTCCTTGTAAAACACCACATTCGTTTCTCAGTTTTCAGGTAGCTAGTCTTTTGATTAATGTAACATTGTCAGTCACTTGCCCATTATCACAAAAACTTCCAGATTGTGTGGATCATAAATTTGGGCTCTAAAGAGATGCCCAAGCAAATAGAACAGATCCCTTGAGCACACACACATGCTTTCCTTGGAAAAAACCAAAATTCTAATATGTTTAGTTTGTTATAAAAGCACAAAGAACACAAGTCTAATTTTTTTGCTGTGCTAGTCCTTTCTGAAATTCTCTAATTCACTGAACCCATTTAAAATAAACATATTCTTGATATCACAAGAAGTCAAACTATTAAACATTTTTTAAATTTCTCTCAGTAGGAAAAGTCTTGCTGTGTCCTTTGTTGAACACTGACTTCAAACCATGATTTCTGCATTGAGTTTTATTAGCAGTCAATAAGCAAATTTGAAGGGCCTGATCCTGCATGGCTGACACCATGCTGGATGAGGCAGAAATAAAACAGCACACTGGAAATTAGATTAAAGGCCAAGTCTGCAACTGTTATTGAAATCCAATAACTCAAACTGCAGTCTTACCAGCAGTTAATAGTCCCCATGGTGCTAAATAATCATAAAGCTTGAGGGTATCTACTATTGTGCCAGCACACCAATGAGATGCAACCATCCCTGCCCTAAGAGTTGTAAAACAAAAGCCATTCTTCCATCAAAGGACATGTTTTCTTGAGGGGAGACTGATACCTCTGCAAAGAATTGGTAATGTGTTCTATGACCTTTCATAATTCCTTTCCGTATTTCTACCAAGTCTACACAAAAACCCTGGAAAACAATTGTACTCTTTCAAAAAATGCAAGTGTCAATATGTAACATTATCAACTGAAGTCAGATAATTCAAAGATACCACGCTAAGTAAGGACTTTTTTTTAGCTAGACAAGTGTAAATATATCCCTTTTAGTTATAACCCATCTCCAGACAATGTACCTTATTATACTAATCTTGAATGGTATTGCTTTTGACTTCCCCAGGCACAAGTTTTTTTCATATTATTACAAAGGAAAATGAAAACAAGAGAAAGAAAGAACTCAAAGGTTTTAAACTTCATACATTGTGCTTGATTCTTCTTGACTATCAATTTCACCCTGAGAAGAAGAACTTGGGTCAGTTTGAGTGACAGTTGTTTATAAGAGCAAGAGTGAGACAGAGACCAAGTGTCCTGTTCTTCTAAGCATAAGTCTTTATGCAGGATGAAACAAAACTTCTTCAAGTAGCATAAGGGAGAAGTAGGCAAGTTAAAAGGAAGATACCTGAACATCCATGTTCTTGCACTGTCATTCTCTTCCTGAATAGCAAATGGTAAATGGAAGAACAATTTCTTCACCCAGTGTGTTCCTTCTAGCAAGAGAGAGCAAGTGGGAACAATCTGAAAACAACCAAATGCAGTTGGTCTTTGTTGGAGTAACAGTCTTTGCTTGTGATATCAGGCAAAGATATCAAAGAAGACATGAATAAAGCTGAATCTTCACTTACTGAGGTCACTGTAGGTTTGGCTAGTAGCCAGAGATGGTTTTACTCATGAATAAGGACAAATTATTTGGGAGACCTCTGAGGAGGGTATCCCATCTAATAAATGTTTCTTTGAAATAAAAGGTGAGTTTGAAGAATTAATTCCATGAAAGAGTTCACTCTCAAGAGCTGCCTGTTTAAAACACTATTTCAAAAAAATCTGTAGAGCTCTGCCAATCATGCTGCTCACAGTCTTTTCACTGCAGCTACCAGTTATGGGAGAAGAAAATATTTTGGGCACAGGTATTAGTGAAGTTAAATATCTTGATTGTGTTCTATGGAAGAAGTCTTTTTCTATGGAGTCTATCCAATCTCCATGAATATTTTCTCACTACCTTGCTTTTTCTGCTGATTAAACATTTTGGTACTGTCACAAATGAGAAAAAAGGCTGTCAGATGAACAATCACAAAGACCTTTCTTCTGGTTCAAAACTGGAATGATTTCAGTAGTGTAATAGGGATTCTTTAGCTCCATTCAAAAGAAAATGTAAAGGTTTGTGGGATGAAGAGGCCAAGCACTTTAAATACAGAGTTAAAAAAATCTGACAGACAGCCACCTTTGCCTGGCGTCACTGAGGTCTCACCGTTCCCAGCATCTTTTGGACTATAGCCAACCTCTGTTCCAATGTTAAGAAAAATATATATAAGACTCAAGTTTTTAATTTTCAGTCCCCAGATTTGGAGATCATCTTCAGAAGTTTCAGATTTATGTAGTCTCATAATGTGCCCTCCAGATATCACGTACCTAATTCTTCTTGTTCATTATCACCCCTTGTTTTGTATAAATTGCTGTTATGTTGAGATTTCTCTTCTCCTTTTATTAAGGCAGTTAACCATTTACCAGTTTTATATGAATTATCATAGAAAAATTTATTTGCTCTATAAAAATAATTGGCTTTAACAGCAATATTATTCAATAGTGCCTTAATCTGTAGCAATTCTACATAAGCTTTTTACTATGGGATTTTTGATGTTCTAATTTTTTATTGTTAGCTTTTCTAATAGCTCCAATTTTTCTTGCCTTTGGCATTTCCTAATTTCATGACATACACCTAAATTTCAGCTTCTAAAAGTCACTTTGAAAACCTTCAAGTGTATTATGATATGAAGCAGAGACCAAATTAAAATTTATATATTTGTTGATTTTCATTTTAGTGGCTATTAGAAATTCTTTATCCTTAAGTAATAGAGTATTGAATCTCCAATGAAAACCATTTTTATTCTCCTCTCTTTGAATTATCTCTATTATTTCATTGGTATATGATCAGATAAGAGGAATCTATGCACTTTAATTCTCAATTTACTCCCAAACATGTTTTTGTCTCTGCAAAAAATGCCTTGTCACATATAAGACTGATTTTCCACAGAAAAGGAGTCTGAACTTACTGCATTGGGGTCAGTAAAGCTACTGAGAGGTTGAGGAAAATAAACCTGCTTATCTTCATGTTTGTAAATTAGAGTGGTACAATCATTTATTTCCTTTATATGTTTTTTTTTTTTTTTTAACTACAAGGTAACCACCTTGCATTCAACTTTCATCTGAACCTAAGTAATTTTTCTGCCTCATTTTCTATTACATGTGCATAGGAGAAAGTGATGGGAAGATTCTGTCACTTCTTTTATATTTATATTGAAATACAAGCAGCAGAGCTCCTCCAGAAGTAAAGTATTTATGAATGTACGTTATAGTCATACAGCCTAGTCTCATAATGACAGCAAGCTCCTCATAGCTGGTGTTCTTCACTGTGTCTCCAAATGGAGGACATTTATACTGGAATTTTCTTTTAAACGAAATTTTGTGCTTGATGTTTTAAATATATATAGAGAGATGAAATCAGAATCCATCCTTTTGTTGTATGAAATAGATTTATTCCAGGCGTGCCACTTATAATCAGGGGTAGATGAATAGTATGTTTTTCCTTCCATATAGAGGTTCTTTGTGAAATTTAGCTAAGGCAAAATGTAAACTACATTGTATTTTCTTTATTTATTTGGTATTTTTACCAAATGGTTTTACTGTTTGTATTATTAATACAGTCACTTTGTTCTCTTATTCTTTTGATGGCACAATTAAGTTTGCAATACTTACACAGGTTATTACAAATATCAGTGCAGTGTGAGATGAACATGGACAAATAAGCAGTGTATGCTCCCAGGAGCAAGGCATTTTTCATTTCAAAGGCTGCTTAGTAATATGGGACTTGGTCATTCTGATTTAAGCTTCACATTTAAAGGTAAACTAACAAATTGTTTATTTTAATCAGCCTGTCCTGTGTGATCTGGTGGAAAAATAAACATCCGTTAAAAGGCTATCAATCTGACAAAATGACTTACCTTAAATGTTAATTTAAAAAAAAAAAACCACTTCTTTCACTATCATTGGTTTGATTGAACTGGTGTTTCTCAGAGTAGCTGAAAAGGAAGCTTTCTCAATATGTTTCAAGATCCTATTTGTCTTTTTGGTTGGTTGTTTTTTGCTTGGTTGGCTGGTTGGTTTTTTGGTTGTTCTGTGTTTTTTGTTTTTTTTTTTTTTTCTTGCTGTGGTGCTTACTGCCTCTCAACAGTGTCTTTTTGCCTGGAAGATAACAGTTACAACAACACATGCAGGTATTTTTCCACAGAGAGATGCCTGTTTCTTGGGGATTGTTTTAAAATTTCTGGATAAATCTAGAACTGGCATAAATCTATACAGATTGCTTTCTTAGCTTAAGTAGTCATACCAATTTACAATCAACACCATAGTTGTATCACTCATTGAAAATTTTGGTATTTCATGTTAGTGTCATCCTCCCCTTTACAGTAGCTGATGGAGAAGGAAGGGAGCCTTCATGGGTATGTTGGCGGTAGAGATGCAGAGATGTGTAGGGATGCTTTGTGATCTGGTGAGGCTTCTATCCCTTTTGTGCTATGTACAGCATTTAAGGAGTCTGTCTCGGGAGTTTTCACCCAGGCTATAATGCATACAGGAATTTAGAAAATACACCCACATAGTCATGAGTTAAAGGAAGAAAAATTCTGCACAAATTAATAAACTGCTATCAGCTTCTGCAGTTGTATTACTCAGCCATATTATTACATGCTGCCTAAGAGCTCTGCTTGTAGAACAAGAATGCTTTATGTTGGAAAGAGTCAAAATAAGATGGAGTACAAAAATACAATATAAAGAATATTGCCATGAAATTGCTATCAGGTGCTTGGGTTGGTTGAGTGGCAATATGTGCAGCTTCCTACGTGGTTGTTTGGTTTGGACAAAAGCACATGAAAGGAATGGAAATCCTCCTATTGGTGGAATCGGGATAAGGCCTTTTGTGAGGAAAGCTAGGTACAGCCACTTGTAAAGAAGTCTTTTAAGCCATGATCCTTTGCTTCTCTCTTCTGTCTGGAATTAACATAAAGTAATAATATGCTAAAAAAATAAGCTGAATGAACTGTGACAGAGGTGGCCATAAAATGCTCACTGTCATTCCTGCACCTGAGAACACATCCATTTGTGATAGTAGTCTAGGTTGACTACTCTTTAGTTAGCACAGCATATACTGGGTATATTGTTCCATACTTACAAGTACATTTATTTGAGCTTCTCTCTTTGTGGCTAGGTGCTATTCCATATTCTATCTTCAGCTGTTAAGTGCTGGTGCACTGTGTCTGTGATTTATTGTTCTCATAATCGGTAATATGTCTCTTATGTATATGCTTTCTTTTTCTTAGCTATTGTCTCTGATGTTCATATTAAAAAATCTTTTCATGATTTTGTGGCTTGTACAGCAAGTCTGCATTTTACTTTTTTTATACCCAAAATGTTTCCCTCTGCAGTTTCTTTAAAACTTGATATTAAACTGCATGAGAGGTTGAATGATACCTAAAAAATTGTAACAACAGTTGGAATGACGTGAGTTCAGTGAGTGGAGAGAGAGAGAGGGGAAAGCTAGTTTGCTGGTGCAGGTTTCCCATGAGTGTTAAAGGTCACTATAGTCAATGTTCACAACAGCTGCCCATAAACCTTAACTTTGCAGGCAGCATTTCTTTACCCATTTAATCATTAATATGACTTTTTTCTCAGATGTGTGTATTGACTGCCTTTGAGTATTATCTGCTGCCTCATTTGCTTAGCATAACAAACACCTTACTCTACATCTGTATGCTGTCTTGTGGTCAAGTGGCCATGCAGGGTTAACTGGGTGATCTACAGCACTGAGCAACAGTCTCAGCTGTTGTTGCTGTTGTTTCCTGAGCTGTTAGCAAGAGTCTTTCCCCAGCTGAGTAAAACAGCAAGTGTCTGGTGAACTGAGTTTGTCCCTTCACAAAATATGTTCATATGCAGTTGGCTGCTTATTAGGTGTCCAGATGATACAAATTCAGATGCTTGTACTGCATGGAGATAAATGCTGCCCTTTACTTGCTTACTGCAACACGAACTGATTTCTGTTCACAGAACAAACTCACCTAGGGATGATGGGGATATTGGCGGCTTTTTGCACTGCTCTATTTGAGAGGAGATTTTTTGTGCATCTTTTCATTCTTTTCCTTTTCACACTACGGGGGACGATATGGCTCAGTGTGTTCACTGCCTGCCTGACTTCCCTCTGTTCTATGTACTGTGGTGTATAATTAACAAGCAACATGCCTTTTATACAAAGGAAAAGCAATAGGTGGACTACATGGCAATTTTCTAGTATGCAACTGTGTTTCCAGAGCTGTGCACATTGTTGCTGACACCTTTACAAATGCGATAGTGTGAACTTAACACACCGACAGAAATGCAAGGAAAAGGCAAAACCATGCTGGCTTCTTCAGTGCTAGACAAACAACAAATTAAAATGTTTGGCAAACAGAGGACAAAATTCATAGGGAAAGGACTTGTATTTCCAAGCTTCTCAGGGTACATCAAGCAATAAAGATTAAGAATTTATTACTGCTTTGTCTTCTCATTTTTATTTTTATCTTTCTGTCTCCTTCTCCACCTCACTCCATTAAGCTTGCTAAGTTGAACATGCTATATTATATAAAGTTATCAATAAAAAGTGCTCCATGTACAAGGAATGGTAACAGGGTGTTCCTTTTGTGTCCAAAACATGTGGCATAATTACATAAAATTGCACTGACTTACCACGAATCTTAATAAGATCTTCAAATAGTCTGCTAAAAATGTTTCTGTGACAATGGACAAGTTATTATGATCTGTAGTGTTTAAAGGGCAATGCTGAAATCCTCAGTGTAGGTATATAAAATTGAGTTTTATGAATAATTATGTTACTACTCATGAAAATGTGTGATACCTAGTGTGATGGGTGCTTAGCATTAGGTAGCACGTGTTACAAGTTACCATGTTCAGCAGGATGGAATTGTACTTTTGCTTAGCTTTGCTGGAACACAGGTAGAAAAGTTTCTGCCCATTTTTAAACAGGGAAACCATCCCCTTGTGCCAACTAGATGGCATTAGTACAACTGTACATAGATAACAAAGAAATACTCCCCAGAAGATACAGCTCTTTCCAAGTAAATAATAATATATTCATAGCTTTTTTTCTTTACTCATATGAGTAGTTTGACTCATTATGTGCATGAGAGAAATGGCCTGGGTTTGGCCCAATTAGGAGATGTTGTTTCTTAAAATTCCAACAATAACATTCCTACACATTATTCTACACAGCTCTTGCCTAAGGGCCCAATCTTGTCATCCTTACACACACTCTATTTTCATTGAAGTCAGGAACAAGAAAATTATAAACCATACAGCATAAAAAGACATACTTGGTTTATTTGGCACTGGAAAGCTCTATGTACAGACCTTTGGGTGCCATTCCATGATTTTGACTGATACAAAATGGTAAACAGGTGAAGGTCAATGTATGAGTATTATCAAAATTATAATAAAGAGTATATCATTCTGGTTAGAGTCAACCAGAATTGACCTGTAAATATTGGAATGCACCCCCTGAAATGAAACTATTCTCTGAAGATTAATACTGATTCTTTTCTCATGACCTCATCTTCACCTCCTTCAGGCTGGCTGAGTAGTGTGGATGGCCAAGAAGCAGTAGATGCTTACAATCAACTGCACTTTGCAAGAAAGAAGTGTGGTAGTGATTCTTTTATATACAACCCCAGCCATGGATTCCCAAACTTTTGTCAGCTTTGAATTGCACTTTCAGAATATGCTCCGTATGAAGCTGCCTTGAAAACCCTTAGGTTAGCTGTGACTAGATGCTGTGTCTGCTTTGCATGAGAGCACATTATACTTAGTCCCATAGTCTGTTACCAGATATCTAGATGAAGATGAGGTTGATCTTGACCTACAAGCCTTAAATGGTTCTGAGTGATCTGAGAAATTCGCTTTCCCCCCTGAGCTTGTCTGAGTTACCCCTGTGTGTTGTGAACATACTTGCAGGGCTGTATCTCTGCATTTCCCAAGTCCAGGTTCAGAAATTGTCAGGATCAAATGAAACGTGATTATTTCTTCCAGTCTTTTCTTGGAGTGTCAATGTGTGGCCTGAGAATAAGGACAGATGAAACTGAAGCATGAGAAATCACTTCATAACATCTTGGACTTGTTTCTAAGCAGACCAAGAAAACTTTAGGCATATAAATACAGTAAAAAAAACCCCTTTCAAGTGTCTAAAAAGTCAGTTAAGGTTTTCTGATTCTCTTAGTGGTTAGAAGTTTCTGAATTTCCTTTTTAGTTTCATTCTCATTACCTCTTCTATTTTATTTTTATTTTACATGTTAAGAAAAAACGTAAGGCAAACAATGCCTCAAGCATTGCAGCACGGTTAGGAACCAGGTTTCTAAATGCCCCAGTTAATATAATGTATAATGTTGCATTCAGAAGCAACTCATCTGATTGAAATAATTTGACTGGAATTAAACTATTGCTACTAAAATTTATGTAAAACTAATGAAAAATTTATTGGTTTATAAAATCCTTGCTTTTATCCAGGACTAACAATTCCTATGCAACGCCAGTGATCCTCCCACAAATAGTTGAGAGGAAATAAAATATAAGGGAGTTCATCAGTTCATATTCCCTGAGATCCTCACAGTTACTCTTCTTTGTGATCCAGTCTTTTAACTTTTTCATGACTTTAATCTTAAAAAATAGATTTTTAATTAAATTCAGAGCTATTATTCCCCTTTAGGGGAGGTGGGAAAAACAAATGCAACTCTGCTGCAGGACCTCTGAGCATAACACTTTCCCTCTCTTTACAGTTCATTTTGGCATTTTTATATATCTTCTGCTAATAAAATGTAATGATTTTCATCTTTTACTTTGACATCTGAGCCTGTATCTTTTATCTGTTGTTTACAGTGTTTCATCCCATAAATAAATCATATGACAAAATAAATTACTTAATCTTGTGTTTTATTTGGAAACACATTAAAGCCTAGCTTTGGTGGGAAAAAATCACTTTACACCTTACAATTGCTTATATACTTTTATGACTTTTGTGTCACGTTCAAATACTATCAAGGTGTCATATCAATACCAATTGTTCACAAGAGCCACATTTTAAACCTTTCAAGTTTTCTGATAGAGTTTGATAGCAGTACTTTGAAATGAAAGTACATCTGTCTTTGACAAATGGCATTTTCAGTTCTTAGTTTTTGTGGGATATTTTTAATATGATGTTATAGTGTATTACAAAAACAATATTAATCCCCAGAACTTTCTTCAAATCAGTATACATGTGATTATAATGAAGTCCATTTATCCAGTCCCCTTTATCCAAGGCTGTTTGTTGTCAGCATCTGTTTTGGTTTTTTTTTTATCCACTATAAATTCACTCATCCTGCACATTCCCAAAATTGTTCTTTTGTATTTTTGACATCTGTGTAAATGGTAAAATAAATGGTACTGCACTAACTTTCAGGCTGTATTTTTATTCTCAAATTCTTTTAGACACATTTTGCTTCAGCAGTGAGGAATAAATGATAAATATTTTCTCTACTGTTGTGAAAGGAAAAAGTTTATAACCTTGGTGCATTTATCAAGCTTTTACCTGGTCAAAGAAAATTAAAACAAGTCCTAAATAGTTGCTTGCATATCTCTTCTAGAAGCTTCTTTACTTCACAAATGCCTTGCACAAAACTATCTTTCACATAGAGAGTGTGCCCTCTTTTCTTAGGTTAATTGCTGAAATATGATGTGGTTTGGTTTCATTCTTAGTAATTTCCGTATTCTATTCCAGGACATTTGGGAAAGAGCCCAAGAGCTTAGCATGTTTTCCTTTTTTCATGGTAAAATTGTGCAAATATGCATTAGAGTGTGAAAACAAACAGTCTAATACATTTTTGCAAAGCTCTTTATGTTTACTGTTTATTGCAGATACCAGATCCTAATTAAAATGCGCTAACAAAAGCCAAGATACAAAGAACAAAGATATAACGAAGCCTCATCTTTTAAAAATATTTGTGATTAATCCCAGAGGACACTGTGTCATACATCATTATTATAAAATTCAAGAAAGTTAACTACATCTTTGGAAAGGATATAGTGCCAAACACTGTATCCGATCCATAGAAAAATAATCATATCATGGTCGTGTTTTCTAAGGAATAATCTTCTTTTCAGATCCTATAATGACATCCAGCTACAGGCCTCCTTGTTTATGGTTCCTTACGCTTCTCAGTGAAGACTTCTTGAATAGGTCTTTAAACATCTTGAAACGCTTCTTCCTCTTACTGACATTTGCCTGTAAATAGATCTCTGTCATTAGTAAAAGGGAGTGATTTAAATTTGATCCCAGAAGACATTCTTAAACAAGAAATTAACTTAATATGCTTGTTATTTTAACCGTGTGGAAACAAGTTACTTGATTGATTGTAAAAAATCTTCTGTTCAAGCAAAGATCAAGCCTTTAGATATCACATTTGGTATTCAGTTCAGGTGACATAGACTTGTGGTCTGTTAACTGATGCCTACAAGAAGATAAAATTGCTGTGGTCCTGTTACGCTTTGGAATAGGAGATTAGAGCATTCATGCAAAGTAATTCTGTTTTCCTGTACACTGTGGTACCTGGCTTCACAAAGCATAGAAACCGGGAACATGCATGGATTAGGTATATTAACAAACCGTAACTGATCATTCTATTCACAAACTGTGAATTCACTGACCAGAAATGAAAGTGGATGTCAGCCATGCAACAGTCTGCGGTGGGGTTGTTGCATTTGAACAACTGTTTACTGAATAACTGGTACCTTCTTCTCTCCTTGGTATCCATGTTACTTCTTCCCACGTAAGTAAAGCACTAAGGCATCATGAAGGAGATATGTCTTCTACATACGCTCATGTGATGAATGCCTATAAGAGGTGATGAAGTGAGCACATGCTGAAAGACTTCCCTTTATCTGGTGGAAGACAGAGGGCAGCACTGGTGGGGAAAGATAATTCCTGTGTTTAGGGAAAGGATGTTGCACCACCCGTTTGTATTTCCCTGAAACAGAGCAGAGGGAAAGAGTGAGGTCAACACTGGCAAATAAGCTTTGTAGGAAAGACTTGATTCATTATTGCTGAATCAGAGGCAAACAAAAGAATGCTCTATGGAGATCCATTTGTGCTCAGTTAGGCCTATTGCCTAGTAACTCTTCATGGGCTTTCATGTGAATTTCTGTTTCTTCAGAAAATTCAAACATTACTGGGACCTCATTCTGCTGTTCAGTATAAGAGAGATCACACTGGAATGTCTTCTGGGTCTTCTCTGTCTGGATGCTTCAGTTTTCTCACATTTTACACTTCCTACTTTTCATTCCAGGACTTCAAGAAAAACATTTTCACATGCAATTTTCAAAACATCTTGGGCACTAATGTTCTTTTCCCATCCTTGTATCAAATTCTTCTGTTACATGGGATTGTTCCTTTCATACAGCAGCTGGTATCAACTAATACAAAGCTATTTTGGAATCCTGAAGAAGTTGTACCACAGATTCTGTCTGGTTTATGTTTGGATTTTTTCTGGTAAATTAAAAAATGCTCAACCTTCTGAAAATAGGTATATAACCTAAGTATACACATCTTCCACCCTCTTTCTGCTGTGTTGTAGTCAGTTGCTAATATCCCATTATTTTGTTACATAAAGTATATACTTAAGGAAGTTTCGTTTGTGTTTCTGTTATTCCTATAATCTAGGTCAAACAAGCACAAACCCTTTCAGGTGTTCTGTGGAGAGGGCTACTCTGAAAAGATAACATCATCCAGTTTCTCCAGGTTCCCCCTAGATACCACAAAGAGAGACAGGCTCTCTGGGGTCAGGGAACTGCTGAATTATCTCTCTAGGGAAGTGTTTTTCTATCCATTAACTATAAGGGTAGTACAGGGAGATTTGACTCACTAGGCTAAAATTAGCCTCTGAGGATACTTCTCTCAGTTATTTAGTATAAAGGAAAACTTACTTGTTCTTCAGTTAAGAAACCTGTAAAATGAGTAGAACTACTTTTGAATGAAACAGAATATTTTCTAATGTAAAAATTAATTTTCTGGAAGGGGGAGTGGTTATGAGAAGTATTTACTAGTGGGCTGATTGTCAGACTATCATGAAGCTCCTCAGCTGAAATTATGGAGAGAATAAAAAGGTATTTAGAAAAATAAAGATTTTTCAGCTTCATTTTGACAGTACTGTAACATCCTTGTGATCCAGTCAGCTGCTTATTAGTGAGGTCAGGTCCAGGCACTGTGCTGCTGAGAAGGATTCAGGTGGTGCTCCTTTGTTTGAACTACTATCCCTCTAATAGAGGTTGTGCAAACTGAGCTGCTCCTATTGACACCATTGTATCTCAAACACATAGATCAGCAGCCTGACCCTATCCCTGGTGTCACAGAAGATATTTTCCCTTTTAATGCAGTATACTTTGTCAAATAGACTATGCATAGTGTCTTCCTGTAATGGAGGTGTGTAACATGGTCTTTTCCTATCCTGGACACATCCTTTTCTGTGTTGTTTGTTGTTGAAAAGATAACAGATACAACTGGCCACCTGAAATAAATCAAAGGTTTTAATTCAAACAATATGAAAAAAAAGAGATTATTTTCTTTTTTACTGTACCAGAAATCTTCAGATATGTTTATATTTTCTCCTTTTTTATTCTATCTCAAAATTTCCACAAGAAGGTAAAAAAGATACATCCATAAGTTTGGGGTTTTTTTTTCCCTTGATGAAGCTTAGGAAAAAAAAGGAGTGCGGGCATTTAAATTCCAGGATATATGTAAAGAGTTTGTACCTCCTCCTTCTCACTCTCTCTTCCCACTTCCCATTTGCAGGTACACTTTGGACCTGCAGAACTAACACCTTTATTTTTTGCTACTGAATATTGTCTTCTTTCTGAACTTGGTGGCTACTCACCCAAGTGTGGACATAAGCTGGAGCCTGATATTTGACACAGTATGTAACTATGCCATGGTAACAGAGCTATATTGCTATATGCAAAATGCAGGCTAGCATTCGATCAGTGCTATTTCTCATGTGAAAAGCCATGCTGTGCTTCACTAATGGCTCCTGACAACAACAGTTATTGTAAGTACAGTGGATGCTACTCTCGTGGTATGAAACACTGAATGACAAATTCCGTCAGAAAAAGTCAGCACATTGTGAGAGTGTAAAACCCTGGTAAGAGCTTGGCATTCAAGTGCCATTGAATAGTCTGCTAATGGGAACACACTAACCATTTAATTTGGACCTGATAAAATCTTACAAGGTTTGTGGTTTTGTCTTCTTTTGTATGTGCCCTTTTTGATCTTGCTAATAAAAATAAGAAAACTCTAAAGAGAAAAGTACCTTATAAAAGTACGTGCTTGGACTGACTCAGGCACAATTAAGCTAGAACATGCCAGTCTTAACCTGCTGAATTGTGTGTGGGTGTAACAGCATGAACAGAATTTGACACTTTCTACTGCCCGATACCACTGAAATATCTATTCAGAGTGATAAGCAGATAACAGATTGTCAGCCTTTTAGCTGAATTTCCTATTTTTGTTGGTATAAATCAGACTCTTGGTTTTTTTCCCCCTCTTGTTCTTCACCCTTTCCCTCTCCTTTGAGATATCCTGAATCCTTGCTGGAACCCTGCCAAATCCTTTGCAGCCTGTGTCATTCATCTCTTTACATCCTTTCAGTTTTTAGGCTTTGTTTCCTGCCATCCTTCTAATCACAGTTCCAACTTCTTTTCTGCATGCAGGTGTCACTGAGGGCATATGTCCCCTCTTTCTTTCAGCTTTTCTGGGAGCTCAACACATCACCTCTGTGACACTTGCTTCCTATGCTAGTCTGGAAAATGAGACTCCAGATTGAGACCACCCCCATGTCAGGTGCCCAGCTAATGCTTTGCATAATGCATACTGCATTCACTTGTGGGATTCTGATGAGGAGATAAGTAGCCTTCAAAAATTCTTAGGAGATATTATGTTTCATAGGGGCATTGCTTAAAACATATGGGCCTTACCTCAGGACCAACCAAGAAAGACACGATTGCAAATTTGTTTACATGTATCTCTCAAGGTTTTTTTGCTTCATTGGACAAATGAGTATCCTTATGAAGAGTCACAAAAAAGCAATGAAGACAACTAAATTCTCCCTTTGTATTCATATAGAGTAGCCCTGGAAGTTGTCTAAGTTGAGGATTGTATGCTTATGTTCTAGAACAGAATTTAGCTCATCCAATGCTGAGATGATGATTTGCAACTTTAACCACTTTTGGAGAGCAACAAAATTTGAAAACTATGCTAAGGGCCAGATAAACTTCTCCATTTCCAAAAAGGGACAAATAAGAAGGAATGTTCCTTCCCTAATGCATAATTTCTCCTTTTCTAGTGTAAAATATAGTACATTACTCCAAACACAAACTAATCAACAAGAAGGCAACAATACTGTTAATGGTTTAAGCATAGTACTCAGTCTGAGTTTACTCTGCCTTATGGAAATATCAAAGTCATTTTGATTATGCTCAGAGGTTTAATATAGCTATTAGAACAACAGCTACTCTATTGGTGTTATACCATTACATTTGTTAAGTTGATTCAGTACTGGAACTGTGACTCTTATTCTTCCAGTTGCATTTGTGAATATGTTTTTGTTTAAGTTTGAGTAATTGAAGTCTTTTGGGAAGTAAAGTCATTGTTCATCTGCTTATTTCAATCTGTGCTGGCAAAGCCAATTTTCTCTTGTTAAATTATATTTCTAATGTTCAACAGGGATAGTTGCAGATACTGCCTGTCATGCCTTGCTTTCTTTGAAATACGTCTTAGCTGGCTCTCCAAGCTGTCTTATCACCCCCTAATGTTTCATCAGCAAGGTGATTCATTCAGAAAGGTTTTACCCCGTTTCTGATTCTCAAATCCGTGAACTGAGGTCATCTGAAAGGGATCTGAAACTGATATTCTGTAATGTGGATAATACAGAGGTATTTTCTAAGCACAAGAATGAGAATGGGGCAGACTGTGTTTTTTTTCCTAGTGAGCTTTCTGCTTTAAAGCTGCAGTCCCATATCCATGTCTCCACTTCCTTTGGTACTACATTTTCCACAGCTATGTTGCTCATGGCTCCTCAAATGCTGTTAGAAACTAAGCAAACCCCTTCACCATCATGGTGGGAAGGGCAAATCTTGACCTCAATATTTTGTTAGAATAAGTGATGTTTTTCTTTCTTGTCATGTCACAAAAAAACCCAAACCAACCAACCAATTTTTGAAAATCTGATCACTTAAGCAAAGTGATTGATTGAAGCTGAACTCTTTTGGAAACATTTAATCAGCTATCATATAAAGGTCTAAAAAATAGGCAGAGACAATGTAATTATACACTATCATACCATAAACCAACAAGATGTTTTTTTTTCTTCTGACCAGAGTACAAATCTTTGGTCCAGGCTTAATGGAAGAAAAGAGCAGCCTTAATGAATTAAAAAAAATGTTTATCTAAGTCTTCCTGAAATTAATGAATTGGTTTGTATCAGGCTTCTAATGCACAGACTAAAACAACTATCTTTGTTACTGTTTTGACTGCTGAAAATGTTTTGCCTATTGTGAAAAAGGTGGATTATTGAGTTTTATGGTACCTTTAGAGCTGACAAGTGTTAATAAGCTTTATTTCCGGACATCTTTGAATGGAAAGTAGGTGACTATTCAATGAAACCATGTGAGTGTTTGGGGATAGAGTGAGAGAATGTGCTTAGCTTTTTGTTGTTGTTGGTTGGTTTTGCTTTTTTTCAGATTAGCATTTAAGGCATATGAGATGCCATAGGCATTCTGTTAAGACATTTAAGGAGATATCATCTGAATCCCTCATTTTCTCAGGGTACTGAAGGAGAAAGTATTGATTAGTGCATATGCTGGAATTCACATCCTATTTGTAGAGTGCTAATAAAAAAATAAAAAGACTGTGGTCCCAGTAGAGTTTCAGCAAAAGTAATGGTAACAATAATGACTTTCCTACAAATGCTTTCTCATGTTTGGAGAACTTTCTTTTCTCTTTTAATAGCTATTAGGCTTGTTATGCCAAAGTGTGTAGGCTTAAAGAAAATGAAAACGAGAATATATACGATGTTGTACTATTGTTATACTGTTTCTGGTGCTTCTTAATCTAGATTACCACACTGTTTTAATGTGGTTTTAATTCTCTGCCCGTACCTGCACTGGTCAGCTACTGACAGTGTTCCAAAATCAGCCTCTCGAACTGATAGAAAATACTTACAGGTATATTACTTTTTGTAGTAACACTAGTAGCTAGTAACCATCAGATTTGCTGTGTGTAAAGAGCTCTTAGAAGATCAGTGTGCAGCATAAGCCCCTGAACAGAACATAGGCAGATTTTGAACAGATCTTCTCCTGCATAGGAATAAATTTCAAACACCCAAGGAAAAATGTTTCTGGATACTGCTCATCACAAGTCATGTTCTTTCGTCTATTTCACTGCTGTAGCCCAAAGACACTGTTTCTTCCTTCAGGAGAATATTTGAGCAAAATACTTCAGATCTATTATTGAATACATTTATTTCATGCTGAGGCAGGAAAGAAAATGTTTTGTGAACAGATAAATTAGGTTGCCATTTCTGTTCCAAAGAGTAATTCTTCCAGGATGCTTTCAGTACCAGTTCTTGCAAAGACTGCTTTCTGAGCTTGCAACAAAACCCCTAGTCCTTCAGCTGGCTTGCTATAATGTGTATATGTATTTTAATGCCTCAATTAATAATTCAGATTAATTCATAACAAGGGACTAAATATTAAGGAAAAGATTATAAAAATCAATATCAATAATTCATGATGTCTTCTTGGCTAAAAAGGTAATTTCTCAGGAAATTATTAGGAAAGAAAGAATTTACACAAACCTCTATCTTTACAATCTTACACTGACGTAGTGATTATTATTGCTCATATTGGCATGAGAATAATCATTAAATAGCTAGTTAGTTACAGGCATCTGTCTTGAAAGTCCAATTATCTGTTTGAACAATATCAGGATTGTCGTCCCATTTGATAGAATTGTCCTTCTTATTCATAATTTGGGAACTGAGAAACATTTTGCATAGTCATAATAAAAGTATGTGTTTGTAAATACATATATATACACACAAACTTTTAGTCTTTAATTAGTCTTTGTTTGGTAGGAAAAAAAGAAGCAAATACAGAATCACAAAGTTGCATAACGGTTTAGGTTGGACCTTTGGAGATCTCCTTGTCCAACTGCTGTGCTCAAGCAGAGCCATTTAGAGCAGGCTGCCCTGGGCCACGTGTGCACAGCTTTTAAATAAGTCCAATGATGGAGACTCTCAGCAACCTGTTCCAGTGCTTGGCCAGGCACTGAAAAAGTGTTGTTTGATGTCCAGATAGAGCTTCCTGTGCTTCTGTTTGTGCCCATTGCCTCTGCTCCTGTCACTGGACAGGACTGAAAAGAGCCTGGTGCCATCCTCTTCAAACCCTCCCTTTGGGTATTTATCTTCTTCAGGTTGATCAGTCCCAGCTCTCTCAGCCTTTCCTCACAGGAGAGATGCTCTAATCCCTTCAACATCTGGGTGCCCCTTCCCTGAACTCTCTCTAGTATGTCTGTATCTGGCTCATACTGGGGAGTCCAGAACTGGACACAGCACTTCAGATGTGGCATCACAAGTGCTAAATAGAGTTAAAATACTGAGAAAAGTGAAGAGTGTAGAGTAGAGTAGAATAGAGCAGAGTAGAGTAGAATAGAAGAAAACACTGAACAACTGATTTTTTATTAAGCAGAAACACAATTCTTTTACATCTAGAATGAATAATTTCCCAAATGGTGTAACATTGTTTTATGTGTCTAATAGCTAACTTTTTCTTACCCTAGGCAAATCAACAGTTTCTTTTTATAGGGAAGAAAAGTAAATATTTCAGTTAAGGTACTAGAAGAACATCTGAATGTTGAACACTCACCTATGTTAACATTATATATATATATGTGTGAAAGATGTATACGTGTATTTCTGTAGATGCAGCTTGAGGGAAAACACACTCTTAGAATTTTAAATAAACAAAGCAGAATTGTTTAGTTTCACTTCTTGTTAACTGCCAAAGCCCTGTTTAATAGTCACTGCATCAGTGGACAAGGGCCGACCTGTGGATGTGATCTATCTGGACTTCTGCAAGGCCTTTGACACGGTTCCGCACAACATCCTACTCACCAAGTTGGAGAGATACGGATTTGATGGGTGGACTGTTCAGTGGATAAGGAATTGGCTGGATGGCCACATCCAGAGG
>JAAGNO010025269.1:0-50329 GCA_033439905.1 Ceryle rudis
ATATATTTAAAAGTAATAATACTGGTTTTAATGATAGTAATAATATTTATTTATATGTATATAAAATTGCATGATGGTTTGGGTTTTTTTTCTTTTGTTCTCTGTTATTTTTCTAATATTCTTCTAAAACTCCATTTGTATTCTGCAGACTGAGCTGGTGCTTTTAGAGAACTATTCATAAAGACTCCAAGATCTCTTTCCTTGCAATAGCAAACTTGCAGCCCATCACTGTGTATACATCTTTCGTATTTGGTTTCCCCACGGTGATGGCCTTGCATTTTTCAACAGTGATTTTAATTTGCTGTTTTTCACCTTGTCACTTAATGTCATGAGACCATCACGTTGACAGTTTGCTGTATACAGCAGGCAGGCTGTATGAGCAGCTGCTAGACTTACATAGAAAGTATTGATCTGACTTTTCTGCCACAGTAGTATAACATCATGATTAATTTAACACGGATTTTATTCAGCTTTGAGTTGCTCAGAACTAGGAACAGAGGATACCAGAAGCTTTAATTGACATGCCAACCAAATTACTGTTTGATTATTGTAGCATTGACCGTAATTCATTGTGTCTATGTGATTTTGTCAATCCTGATAAGAATCTGTGGTCAGCTTTTGAAAGCTGCTATTTTCTGCTTCTAAAAGTATACTCAGATATTTTTCTATATCTGATGCTTGCTGGAAGTAGCAGAGAACTAATGCTACAGTACTTCTAAGATAGGCTTTCAGCATTTAAAGACTTCATGTGAATATCCACACTGTACTGCCCAGCTTTAAAATAAAGCTGCTAACATAATATTGCTGCCATATTAAATAAAATAGATGAGATTTGATTAAGTTATTGTCTGTGTTTAAAAAAAAAAAAAAGATTCATATGGGAAATAGGAACATAAACCTGAAACCAGTATCTGTCGTCGTGAAAGACTGGGCGTTCAGATGCAGGCTTATGGTCTAATCTGTTACTACAAGATCTGTCTGCCAAGACTTTCCCTGAGTATTGGAAGTCTGAATGTTGGAAAGGTATCCATAGCCTGATTCCCAATGGGTTTTACTGTGCACCCAGCTGTGGAGAAGAGGGGTTATGTTTTCATGATGCTCGGTGTAATGAGACCTCAGGGTGGTAGAAGGTTTCTCACACTCACATCACTACAGTTGCTAAATAATTTTAATGTATTTCTGTTTTTTTTCCAAGGCTTAAGTTACTCCTTTAAATCAAAACCAACCTCAGTTACTCCTCTTAAACTAAAAGGTAGACTCTGTATAAGCACTTCTTGCCACAGTTGTTTTTACAACGTGCTTCTCCACCACTTTGAAACAAATGTTACTGGTTGAATTTGTAATGAACATATTCAGTTATGTATGTGCATAAGTGTACACTCAAATCTTTCATGTGCTCATGTATATCCCCTAGGAAGTTTTGCCAGAAATTAAAGCAACTCACATTTTTGATAGTAAAACAGAGACAGAGAAGTAAGACTCTTCCTTTACTGTGTGACTGACTCAGCCACAGCAAGGAAAATGAGCCTTTTTCTGGAGCAGTGCTGTTCTTGAACCTGCCTGTTTGAGTCTCGTTGCAAGTTTTTTAAACCTTATAAATAAATGAAAATAAAATTCTTCAATAACTTATTGCAAGTTTGGGTTCGGGTAAGCAGTTCTTCACTAAGCATAGACACATGTTGCTGAAACAGCTGCTTTGATACTTCACGTGCACTTGATATTTCATCAGAGTGTAAATCTACACTGTTACATATGGAGAATGAATCTTCATTGGACTTATAAAAATGCCATTTTAGTTTAAACACTTATACATTAGAAATACCTGTGTATTCAGGACCCAGGTTATTTTCTGCACTCTTATACTGTCAGTCACTCTATACTTCATGGTCTTCACTCTACAGTTGTATATTATAGCCAGTTACATACCAGAATTTGGTTTTGCAGAGCTCCTTGTTTAAGTAGGGCTTGTTTTAGGAGGGGCAGCTGTGTGCAGATTCCAGAAAAAGATTCCTTCTGTTGTAGTAAAGAAACTCTTTAATGTTTGTTTTTCCTTTGTTTTTTTATAACACCATATTCCCTTCCAATGATTATGAAAATAGTTGAATAAATATTTTGAGGAAAGCTTTCATCCTCCTCTGTATTTCGGGTCAATAAACATTCCCAACTGTATGCTCTAATACTTAGGTCAGGTGAGAGTATAGCTTGTATATAATGTCTGCTGATCCTGCTTTATGTGTGCTCCTCCAGAACATGAACTAGCTGAGTACAAATTCAGTCATTTTAGGAGATTTCTATTAAGACTTGATTTGAATTGAATGCCTCTTGCAAGAAGTAATATTCAGGAGCAAATGTGTAAATTTGCCCCTATTTCTCTTTTCTTCTGGCTACAAGGAGGTCGTTCTTAATTCCATATTTATCCCAGGCTTTTCTCTGATGTGCTTCAGATTGTTTACAATACCTCTTGCTCACAGTTTCGAAAAGGCCAGGTTAAAGCAAGCACTCCAGGCATCCTGCATAATCTTTGCAGAGACTGCTTCCCCTTGGGGGACAAAAGAAAAGTGTAATTTGAAGCATTGTGCATGTATACTTCTGCCTGGACTGCAAGTGACAGATGAGAACATGCTAACATAAGCTTGCCAGAAAAACTCTGGCCTTTGTGATTCCCTGCCAGGTACCTCCACAGTGCAGCTGTCTTCTGCTTTCTTAACCACCTACTGACTGAAAGGAATGGCAGGGAATCAGCAGGGTGTATAGCTCCACAGTTTTGAGGAAGTCATTTTAGAGGCTTATCTCATAAATATTACAGTCTAACTATCTAAAAGTCCAGCTTTATATTTTATATTAATACCGAAAGAAATAGATAACCTGAGAGAGCCTTGAGTGCTATCTCCAAGTGCGCATGTGATTATTTAGACAGCTGACAAAGAAGGATGCAGTGATGCAAGGAAAGTGGTATGTGTCAGCATGCCATGGTGTCACCTATTTTTTTAAGAAGTCAGTGATAACTAAAGCATTAACTTCTGCTGGAAGAGCCATTTAGCCAGCCTGCAGAAGCCTAGAGAAGTAATGGTTTCTGTCAGATCTGACAGTCTCCAAAATCAGAAAATCTTTCAAGTTCGAAGTACTACCAGTTATTTACCTTCATGGCAAATGGGCACTTCTGTATCACAACCTTTGCTAAATTCAGAAGTTACCAAGCATCTGTACCTCTCACTGTGAGAAGCAGCTTCTCAGAAATCCCTGTTCCTGCATTCCTCCTCCATTTTTGCACCTTTTGGCATGGTGGGCTTAGATAAACACAACAAATCCCATGCTGTATTTTCGGTGGCCTCTGTTTCAGCCTCGTATTATAAGAACACATGAGCTGCTGTGCGAGATTGCACATGGGTAGAGGGTCTGTGGCTCCACAAGGCAGGCTTACAAGACTCACTGGTTTTGTTTGGAACAAAGTATTTGAACTAAAGAGTTGCCATTTGGGTTTTCTTCTCTCACTGTAGTAGTTGTTGTCATGTAAAAACTATACAAAACTCACCTGTATTTCTGATGTATTCACAGCTTCCCACTGTGTTGGACAGAAACTCACCGGGTGCTGACCTGAAGGCCTGGGGGAGAGTGCTGTCTAATGTCTCCCAAGCAGTACAAAAGGTAAGTGGTCTAATAATAGATGACATTACTTTTCTGGATAGCACATAGTCCTCCTTTTCATTTGTTCTTTTTACATTCCAGTTACCTGCTCTATCAGAAAGCAAATAGACTTGTTTGGGAAGAGCTGATTCCTTCGGAAATGAATTTTCTCATTATAAAATAAATGTAGACGTAAGCATTAGCAATTATGAGGCATATTTTTTTCTTCAGAAAAGACATGAGAGGAGAAGAACTGAAAATGGTGCCTATTACCTGGACAGAGGAGATGAAAGGATGAGGTTCTGACTGCATCCATATTTTACCAGTCTGGGCACAACTGAGGCCTCACCATATACTTATCTCCATGGAGGGTTGTGATTAACAAAGTCTTGTCTCACTGCAGCTAGCCAGGAAGCCAAGCGTTCAGGACCTTTTGATGGTTCTGCAACCATTGGTACAAGATGGAAGGCCAGTATCCTTAGGCCATTTGATGAGCTCCCTATCTGATCTTTTCTGTGGCTACCCAGAAGGAGGTGGATCCAGAGTACTTTCCTTCAACTGGTATGAAGATAATAACTACAAAGCTTTCCTGGGGATTGACTCAACAAGGAAGAAATCCAATTATATTTATGATAATACAACCAGTAAGTTTTTCCACCAGATTATTACAGGGAATGTAGACAGGTGAAACTTACATTAGAATACCACTGTTGCTTTTGTGAAATAACATTTTTAAGTAGTTGATTCAGGAAATTAAAAACAAGTAAAATGATTTTTCTTCATACTTCATAGCTGGAAGCAGAGAAGCCCAGGAATTGAGAACTGACAGAAAATTGTTTTCAATTTGAAGGCATAAACATGGTTATCATCATGATAATTAAGACAGTCCCTTTGTCTTCTAATAAATGCTGCTGATATCAGGAAGAACTAGATGCTTCTGAAGAAGGTTCAGAAAAATACAGTGCCACATTCTGGAATTACTTTTCTCCAAGATAATTTTGGTTTTAGTCTCTCAACTTGATTGATGGCCTGGAGCACAGGAATTTTTAAATCTCTCCTTCTAAATAATACTCAATTTGATACATGGCAGCTGTTCTCTTCCTGCATAAAAGTACATATATTTTGTAGCAGTAATGTTCTACAGTGTACTTAAATCTTACATAGGAAATATTTCCATTTACCAGGTTTTGTTGCTTTGATTTCCTCAATTGTCTTCTTGCTATTGTAACGAGAGAGAATGCAAAGAGGAACCGATTTTATCTTTTCTACTATTCTTTATCTTTTTATGTCCCCTTCTATTTGCTATTCTATAGCTTTTCTCTGCATTGAGACCATCAGCATTTTTTCTGTACTAACAGCCATATTATAGCCAGTAGTAGATTTCTGTGTCCCTTGTGCTATGATAGACAGGATTACAAAGTACAGGTGGGCACTTTGCCTGTAGAAGGACTCCTACCTTTCACTGCTGATGTTGATACTTGTCTCTACTTCTGTCTGAACCTTCAAAGGCCTGTAAAAGGCCCAGTACTCCATTTCTTCAGACGGGAATCAAAATAGTTGGATGCTAAGTAAACTAGTTAATTCATAATGCAGGAGTTAGAAGTGTTTAATTTAAAATGTTTAGCTCTAAGTTATTGTAAGATCCAGTTCTGAACTCTTCTGGAGTTCAGCAGTGAAGCCTGCTCAATCTCCAGGCCAATAGTTTATATTGTGTAAGAATTAACTACTAATAAGAGAAAAAAAATACTTCCATGTCACTATCAAGTACAATATGAAGGAGCTAAATCATTAGGACTATAAAGCAATTAGGGGTCAGAATTGTTCAGTGAGATCTGAGTTGTGTAGTTTCCTTCCATCTGAAGTCACTTATATAACAGCAACTGCCCAAACGGTTGTATTTATTGGTTTGATCTTCCAATTCTCATGGTGTGTCTACTTTATAAGGTCAATATCTATTTAATAGTCTTTTCCATCTATGCAGATGTTGTACTTCTACATTGCAGGATGTGCTTGCCCATGCAGATTCAAAATGCTTTAAACTATCCATATTGCTAGTAAAAAGCCCTGCGGGATGTTATGTATGATAGCATTGAGTAGGACTATATAAAGACTGTCTTTCTTTCTGTCTTTAGCACCCTTTTGTAATTCGTTGATCCAGAACTTGGAGTCAAACCCTCTAACCAAAATAGCCTGGAGTGCTGTGAAGCCCTTGCTGATGGGAAAAATTCTCTTTGCTCCCGATTCACCTTCTGTACGACAAATCCTTAAAAATGTAAGAAATTCTGAAACACAAAAATGGATATTTCTAAAAAATTGCATCCTAAGAAACATCTTTATAAAAACAGTTACCCAGCTATCTCAACCTAATCAGATTTTATTCTCAGAATTCCATTTGTTCTGATGGGCCTCAGAGAAGGGACAGTTACTCTATGTTTAAAAACCAGGAGACAAATCTTCACTGATTCACCCCATCTTGGTCTACACTGTGCTTTTTCCATCTCAAGAAGCCTTTTGTTGGCATGATTCTCCCATTTACATTAGTACAAATAGTAATGCTTTTATATATTTTACAAATGTTAGGAACATCAGCAGCTCTTGTGCCAGTAAATATTTAAAGGGGTCAGCTATGAGGCTTGGATGGACTCATTGAGACCTAACACTTGAGAGATTACAAACCAATAGCATCGTCATGGTTTAGTATATATGTATGTTGAGATGACAAATAGTTTTCATTTCATCAAAAGAGGATGGAGCTTGAACTCTTCAGCTAAGTGCCCGAAGTTGGAGGAATGAATCTGATTAATTAAATCGAGGTCTCATATGACCTAGCTTTTGGCTGCCTCATTACCAGCAATCCATTTACTCTCAACACTTACGCAAGGCACAGAAGAACTGCTTGTAGTTCACACAGGAAAACGTCAGGTTTACAGCAGCCCAACATTAAAAATCTTAACTAATATCTTAAGTATGAGAGTATGAGTTCTCCAACTGCCTCCTATTTATTTATCTTTCTTTTAGTTCTTAATGGAAAGAAATAGTCAAGGGGAAAAAGAGAGGAAGAAATCATTCTACCTAAAACCTCAGTATTTAAAGGAATTGAAATTTGCTGGGGTTAATGTACACTTGTTTTTTCTATTGCATATAAAACAGAAGTTTATCCTAAGTGACTTTGATTGCAGTTGGATTTTACAACTGATTCCAGTTGGATTATTAGCATTGCTGCTATTTTAACAAGTTTAAGTATTGAGAGTAAAAACTACAACAAAGTTACAGTCACTGAATGGTTCATAAATTCCATTTATCTCCTTAGTTAACACTCTTTTCTGCTGTTTTATTCCTCAGGCAAACTCCACTTTTGAGGAACTTGAACGCCTCAGACTGTTGACCAAAGCTTGGGAAGAAGTAGGACCTCAACTGTGGTACTTCTTTCAAAACAGCCTGCAAATGAATATGATCCGTGTATGTAACTTAGCAGGGATCCTCAGTAAGAGCAGCCTTTTGCCATCCTTTATTTTACAAAGGGAGAATATAATTAATTTGGAGGGTTTGGCTGGAAGCACGGCCTTTGCATCTAGGAATCTGTGGCCTTTAAGACTGTTGGACTAGTTACTGGGCTTGGTTTGAATGTTAATCTTAGACTGATTACAGCGTCTCTGTGACAAAACCTCAGATCTGAACACTCTCTCGAATCTGGCTTATGACTTCTTAATAAAGGCAGGAATCACTGCTTTCCCGTCTCTCCAAAATGTCCTTCAGGAATAGACAACTTTATTTTCTTGGGTTCTGCATAGACAAAGAAGGCAGTAGGACCATGTTTTCACTTGGCCCATCAATTTACTACATTAGGAAATTGCTTATTTCCACTTCCCTTAGATCTGACTTTGATCAGCTACAAGTACTATCTGTAGTTTAAGTTTATAAAGTAGTCCATACCAGAGAAAACATTTGTTTTTCCATACTCTTCTATATTAGATGAGACATTTATTACATTTATCCCCTTGCTTATAAGGAAATAATGCAATTAATAGTCAAGGATAAATTTATTTTCATCCATTCTTTAAGTCTTGCCTCCAGTTCAGCTATGCAATTGCCCATTGATAAAATGAATTCCTCTTTCATACTGATTCATAGCTCAGAGCAAGCTATGGAGATGGAAAACTTTCTAGCAAAAACAGGGCCTGTGAAGAGCATCATTGCAATGAAGCTGTCCTGATCTGTTTCCGTAGGACTCTCTGAAGCACCCTACAGTGAGGGACTTCTTGAACAGCCAGCTGGGTGGTGAAGGCTTAACTGCTGAACACATAATCAACTTTCTCCACAATGAGTCTCCATGGAGCCGGGAGAAGGGAATGGCGGATTTTGACTGGCGGAATATCTTCAGTGCTGCAGACCGAGTTCTGCGTTTGCTCAGTCAGTATCTGGAGGTAAGGTCAGCCCTCCCACCGCTGGCAATACTTGTAGAGAGTATCTTAAAGCCGGGTAGGGAGTACCTGGGCTATGTGGCAGCAGACAAGTTTAAAATCATAAGACTTTGTCATTTGTTTCAAATTTAATCTCAGTATTAAAAGCGTAGTTTTAAAATAATACAGCAGTACAAGAGCATGAATGCTTACTGTTATGAAAAAGCCTTCAGTCTGATGATCCCCAAATGCTATAATGAAAATGTTGGTTGAACTTCTGAACACACTTTGATGCCAAATGTAGAAAATGAATGTAAAACCTCAAGGAAATGTTTTTCTTGTAAGTACTAATAACTTACAGGCCACTAATTTTATCAAGACCAGGATCAGAGAATCTGATAGTTCTTTGGCAAGTCCCCCTTCAGGGTTTTAAGCACCCGATCAAAATTCCACTGAAACCAGTGAGGGAGTTTCCACTTGTTCAGAATCCACTTCTGACAAGATGCCTGTGCCCTTTCCTGGAACCTGTACCCCAGTTCTCTAGGATGCTGTGCTTTTATTGGAGCTCTCTGAGGCTTTTTGAGAGCTACAGTGCAGAAAGTAAGGTGAAGTTTCAGTATGTAAATAGAAAGTGCTGAAAATGTAAATTAAAATACCAAGCCATTGTAAAAATGCTTCGAAGGATACTTTGAGTGAGAAGTTACTCTGATATGGGCAATCTGATTTACTGATGAGTTAATCAGACTCTGAGCCCAGTGCAAAAAAGGTTATGTTTTTTTTAGAGAGCTACTGCATCCATTCCTGCCCAGAGCTGGGTGACACCTGGAGGTAGGTTGGTTGGGTTTTATTTATTCTCTGTTTCTGACTGCAGGTAAAGATGTGTTTGGAACTGGACCTGAGATGGGGTGGACTGCTGCTGAATTAGATAAATGAGATGCCAATTCTTTGTAAACTTAGGAGCCGAGGCAAAACTAGTGGACCCTGCAGTGTTGCACATTAACTCCAAGAGTTAAAAAAATATGAGTGTTATGGTCTTTATAAAGACAAATGACATCTTACAAGCATCTCTGAAAGAAAAGTAAATGTTTAGTTATTATTTAATGGTTAAATATGCTGAGCCACAAGCTCACAGAGACAATTGATACTAGCTTTAGGCAACAGGACCAAGTTTAGCTCTCCTAATTCCAATCCTGTTCAGTCTAAAAGACCACTCATCCCCTGCAAGAAGGCAGGAACTGAGAGTTTATCTGCCTTCCTGTAACTATTACAAGAGAGAACAGTAAAGCTTCTGCACAAAGCTCTTCTGATTCTTCTGATGATCTTTTTTGCATCATGTTAGCAGAATTACTTCTTACTCAAGCTGAGTGAAATATATTGCTTGGAGGAGGTCAGTGCTGAAACATCCACAATATCAGGGCAGTAACTGTACCTGGTAATAGATCTTTGTGTCCTAAAGTTCATTGTAATGACCTCATTCTTTCAAGTCTGCTGTTTACACTGAGTTGTTAGCATTTGAGAATGTTTACACTGTGCCAAGCACAATGGGAACAAATAGCTCCCTTTCAGGGACACCCTACTCCTTACCACAGTATGCAATGAGAGACCTGTGCTGCCAGCAGTTATCTGTGGAGACTCTAGATCTCTGCTGCAAACTGTGGTGCAGCTGCGAATCCCGCAAATTATGCAGTGGCCACTCATCTTCATCACCCCAAAAATTTCCTGTTCTTCCCTTTCATTACCTTAAGCCACATAACAGCTAAACTGTTTCATGAAAGCTTTCTGCTCATCTCTTTATGCTTATTATTTTCTGGTTTTATCTTCCAAACCTTTTCTTAGTATTTTAGTTTTGGTTTTCCCATCTTCTTTAGACCATTTAAAATTGTTAAATAATATGAGGGAGAAGATCTGAAATAAATTTCCCCAAGCAGTTGATGAATGAGTTTTGATACAGTGAGATTTATAAAGACACAAGCTGTGTTGCACTTCACTGAAGAAAAGCCTAGGTAGAGCGTACAGCCTTTGTTTTGAATACAATTAGTGTTAAGAAAAAGAAATTACAGTTTTTAGCTGGTAGATTACAGTATAAAATCTCTTTGTCACATTGTAAAAATTACTGCAACATTGGTGTCTTAGCCTATCTTCTTACACAAGCTTCAGTTTCCTTCCACTCACACGGAAGATCTATGAGTATTTGTGTTTTCTGTTTCATACACTTGATACCTCCTTGACTGGACCCCTGGATAAGAGCCCACGCTGCTTCTCGGCCTAGTGCAGACTGTCTGTTCTGCAGGGAAAATCTGTCTGTCAGTACTTTGCCAGTGCCATTCCTGTAGATTCCTCTGGAGAGCTACATGAGTTCTCCTGCAGCTGTAACAAGTACCTTGAAAATAATTCCTCATAACAAACAAACAGCAAATAGACCTCCAGACACTGCAGAAATACAGTTCCACAGCAGGACTTTGCCATGGAAACACTGATACTTTGTCAAGAACTAAATTGAGTTCCAGAACTCCGTTAACTAACTATGTGGGATATATGTATCCCCCCAAAGTTAATACAGCCTGAGCCATCAGTCTAATTTAATTTCTCTCCTGGCATACAAACCAGGAAGTTTTTCTGCCATATTATGCTTTCTGATACAAATTTCTATGTAGTTTAATTTTGTAAAGCAAACTGTGAGAATTAACATTTGCAAAACACCAGGAAGAGTAAAGGTAAAATAAGTTATCAGTTTAAGCACTGTTTTGGTTTGCTGCCAGTTAAAAATATATTTTCATATAGATCCCATTAAAGTTTTAAAGGAAACAGAGCATGATTTATCATGGGGCAAGGTTAAATAAAGGAGTCTTTAAGATGTCTGCTCATTAAATAACAAGTTGCTGGTATGAGCACTTTGATGTGGAGTATTTTTGTTGATTGACCTGCAAGAGGTGATCAAGAAGACAAGATCAAACAAGTTACCCTCCTGGAATTTTATGAAGCAAGGTAATTTAGTCAGTATCTTCCCAGTCCATCGGGAAGCTAAATACTTCTACTCTCTGGTAATGCCTTTCCAATTCTGAAGGATGGAAGCTAAATATACAAACACAAGTCTAAAATTTTACAGGTAACTGATGATAGGGCTTGTAGCGTTCAGTCTTTTTGTTTTACAATGCCTGTTAGGAAGGAGCTAAATGGGGGAACAAAAAGGACTTAGATTTTGATGCCTTGTTGTCATGTATATGGAGCAGTAGTAATACATTTAACAACACTGACAGAGACTAAGAGAGTTGGGAAGGGTAAGCTACATTTTATTACTGAGATAGCTGAAGGACGTTAAGATGGCATGTTAATCACATGTCAAAATTTAGTAGGGACACAATATTATCAGTCCAATCAGTTGACTAGTTGACTCTCATTAAATAGGAATAAATGCCTAAATACCTGAGAATTTAAGAACCATATTTATGTTCTGACTTTTCACTTGACAAAGTGCTTTTCAGCTGAAGCTCACGGCTAATGTGCTTTTCTTATCGTTCAGTCATCCTTTAGCTACCTGGTGTTCACTCAGGCACTTCTAGGCTGAAAAAATGTCCCAAAACATGAAAAAGAGCAGTATTTTGATTCAAATGGACTGCTAAAAAGCTTTCACAGCCAGATTTATTTTATAGCTGAGTTAATTTTATCTCCTGGATGCAAACTGTGGAGACAGTTCCTGATACTGGGACCTCATCTGTGCTGCAGCTTTAGCCCTTCCAATCCAGATATTTGCCTTTTTGAGGGAACCTTCCAAGTATAGTCCAAATGGCAGTTTCCATGGTTGGATTATTTCAGTGGCTTAAATAGAGTTTAAATTTTTTTTTCATACTATCTAATGGGTAAACATGGCACCATAGGCTTTGGCTGAGCCTAGTACTGGCATTTGCTTTAATGCATATGTCTTATTAGCTTGTTCCCATGCGATTTTATTTTGTGATTATTTGTAGTGCTTGACCTTGGATAAATTTGAAGGTCATCTTGATGAAACTCAGCTGACTCATCAAGCCCTTCATCTGCTGGAGGAAAACAAATTTTGGGCAGGTGTGGTTTTTCCAGACATAGAGCCTGCCACCAGCAGTCTTCCACCACATGTGACATACAAGATCCGGATGGACATAGATGCAGTGGAGAAAACAAACAAAATCAAAGACAGGTAAGTGATGGCTCCTTCTCAGTTCTTGCCTGCTATATACCATGAATATGAGAGACATGAGGGCAGTAGAACCTGCATTGGGCACATGCATGATAGTTAGTATGTAATGCGGGGCAGAATCCATCTTCAGTTGCCAGGTACTGACACAAGTGGTATCACTCACGTGGATAGTTGGGCCAGGCAGGGTAGGTGCAAAGAGAACGACTGCTCCAAATCTATTGGGTAACCTGCTTTAATTTTAAGTTGGCCCAGCACTGGGAGAGGCAGACAAGGAAGTCAGTCCTCAGTGGATTGTCACCCAGCTCTCCTCCACCTAGACAGAACTTGTCTGCTGTTCCTCCTCAAGTTCCTTAGACTCGCTTAAAGAGATAGCAGAAATAATTTCTCAGGATTGCCTACACAGAGGAATATAATGGTGTCTCATAGTTGCAATGCAGCTATTCCAGTTTAATTTCCCAGGATACTGTATTCCAAATACATTTGTTTCTATTCTAGAACAGTTACTCTGGTACACGATTACTTTATGTACATTTTTGGCCAAAATTGATATTCTGTGTCAGTATAGAGAAAATTACAGGAAAAAAAAACCAAACAACAAACCTTCCAGGTCACAGACTTTCTCAAACAGAAATCTAGAAAAGACAACTCCAGGCAGTGCCCCTTCAATTTCAGCAGCTACAATTTTATTCATTTATTTATGTCCCCCCTGCCTCTCCGATAAAGCCACTGTTTACCCAAATGATTTCTGTGTGAATTTTCCTCTGAGGTACTGGGATCCTGGTCCAAGAGCTGATCCTGTGGATGATTTACGTTATATCTGGGGAGGCTTTGCATATCTTCAAGACATGATTGAGCACGGGATTATAAAGACCCAGACAAACACTGAAGTTCCATTAGGAATTTATCTGCAGCAAATGCCATATCCATGTTTTGTGGATGATGTGTGAGTAAAAGCAGTTTGTCTTAGTTCTGAAAAATACTTGAATTGCTGGGTGCTTTAAGACTCTCAAGCACCAGTTCTAACCCTAGTCCTAAAATATATACGCATGAGCAGTAACCAAATTATTTTGTTCTTCTCCTAATCTTGTCATAACCCACACTCCTTACTTTTCCAGGCAGTAATAACAGCCTAACCTAAACCTTCACGTTGCTTGCAGCCGAGAATCTGTTGTCAACAGGGCACCCCAACATTATGATCCTTAACAATGTCCGCTCTAGAATTACTCCAGTGATTGCACAGGACTCAGCAAAAATGTGATCTTTTAAAAAGTTTTATCTGACTAAAACTAAGCCTCATGCTATAGCAGATGACCAGTGCCTGTACCAAAACTGAATACAAAGCATTGACACGCATGAGAACAAACAATGCATCCATCCTTCAGTTAACTGTGCAGAATCCATTGAAGTGTAGTAAGCTTCTTTTTCCCAATTACATCTTTAAAACTCAGCTTTCTTTATATCCAAAGAATCCTTTTCTAAACAGAAATTTAACAGAAAACACTCATCCCAATGGAGTTTGTACCTCTCTTGCTATCTCTGTAAGTTTTGAAGTACCAAGCAACTCAGTCTCTTCAAGTCTACTACAAAACCCTAATCCTAGACTTAATCTTATCTAAATATACCAGTACCCAAAGCTGTAGTTTTTGGTCCTAGAAGACACCTACAGGTCTTGCAGAATCCAAAGACAGTTTAGGCTCCTGAAACTTTCTTTTCAAAATCCTAATGACATCCCTAAAGAGGATTCCATTTATAACTACGTGACTAATGGATGCAATCAAACTGGATATATGGCATTGTTTTCTGTTAACATCAACCCTTTTCCTTCACTTCTGGATGCTACAGTTTTCAACAGTAGCCTGGTGTTCTCTAACCACCTAGTCCCTAATTCCTGTCCATGTTTTTTATGCAGATTGACTGGCTTTTAGCTTAAATCTCATATGAATCTAGCAAAAGATTCCAGAACTGTGGCTGCAGTTCATTACTGCAGGCACCAGGAGTTTCCTTTCCTGGTGAAGAGCAGAATAAAGGAGTTAAAGGAGAAAGATGAGGTTTGTTGCTCTGTGACAGAGAAGAGACTGTGCTCCTGGGTGTGGAGATTTCATGGCTATGTGGAGGCAGAGGGGCTAGGGATGCTGTGACCTAGCCCCTCTGTGGGGGACTGTGACTGCCTGAACCAGTGCATGTGCTCCCCATTTTATGAAGTGGTGCCTCTTCCCAGCATGTCTGTTCCAACACTGCAATCTGTGCTACTGCAACTGTCGTGATGCACGTTTCACTCAAAAAAAACCAAAACAAACCCACTAACAAACAAAAAGGCACCATAGAAATCATTTCATAGTTCTGTCAGTGTGCTCTGTGCAGGCCAATGCCAGTACTTCAGGTAATGGCAAATTGCAGATATGCATAATTTTCCTGTCATTCCCATCAGTCATTACCTATTAGTCTAAGAAATGCCACCCTGTCAAGCCTGCTGTTTATTTCTTCCCCACTGACAATACTGTAGAGGCAGAAAACCCATCTGTGCAAAAGTTCTGTGGAGCCTGCAGCAGCCTCACACAGCTCAGGGCTGATATCCAAACCTAATCATCTCTGAGGAGAGCCTGTTTAAGTGAAGCAAACGTATGTTGTGCTGTGCATGGCCTGGTGCTGGGTTACATGTGTCCACCAGCAGGCACATTCATCACAGTACATGAAGGGCTGCCCACAGCAGCCTGTCTCGGAACCATCATTTTGGAAGTGGTACTATATGGCATAGTCCCAGTGCCTTCCCCAGGTCATGGTTGGTATGAATTTCAGCAACCTTGCTGGCAGCAGCTGAGGCTTTTAATGCTTAATTCGTTTGCTTCTTTTGCCAGTGAATCTTGAGAGCATAACAAGACAGTGCTGCTCCCAACTGTTAAAATTAACATGTCTTAAAATACTCTTTGTACATAATAGTAAAAGCATTATGGCAAGTCACTGTGAAGAGAGATGTATTTTCGTGAGCCACCACATCTTGTAGCCTTCAGTAACCCTTAGAACATCTTTGTGAAATAGAAATAACATTTTGTGTCTTGTGGGAGTGCAGAAACCGTTAGCTCATTAATATTTAGGCCACTTGTGAAGTTCACTAGCAATGTGTTATTGATGTTTAGACTGAGAATTTCCAGTCCCATGTTTACGCATTCTTCCCCAATACTTTTCCTTTTTGTTCTTGCTTTTCATCTCACTGTTTCTCTTTTTTTTTTACCTAAATTTAATTAATTTCTACCTTCTTGCTTTGGTAGCTTCATGATCACCTTGAACCGCGCCTTTCCCATCTTCATGGTTCTAGCCTGGATATATTCAGTTTCCATGACTGTGAAGAGTATAGTGCTGGAAAAGGAAATGCGTCTGAAAGAGGCAATGAAGAACAGGGGTATAACTAACGGAGTGATTTGGTGCACTTGGTTCTTAGACAGCTTCATCATGATGACTGTGAGCACATCTCTCCTCACAGCACTGCTTATGGTAAGGATTGCCACTCTCAAACTCACTGTTGTGTTTGCACTGCTGCTATCAGTTTGCTGTTGATAAAGAATAGCAGTCACTGATGTGAATGGCTGGCCTGTTCTGATTGCAGCACGTAGCAGGCACATTCTTCTAAGCAAACTTCATGACAGCATCAGCACTTGGCAGAGACAAAGATAAACTCACCGGTAAGATTTATTGTGAGATGCCCCACAGAATAATACATCAGGCTGAGTACTCTGTGTATTGTATTTCCTCTAGAGAGAGACAGAGCTCCCAATAAGTAGTAATTGTTGCTTTAAATAGAAGGGGTCATAATATGAAGAATTTTAATCTTGTAATTCACCATATGTGATTCACTTATAGTATTCAGTGCTTGCCTACTTAGAAATTATGTCATCCTTTCAATGAAAGAAGAGACTGAAAGAACAGAAAGTTCAGGACAGCTTGGAAAAAAAAAAAAACACAACAAAAAACCCACTGCCTTTTGCTTCTGTGACTCCAAATTGCTGTAGTTTTTGTAACTTTGTATGTTGTCTCTTATCTTTTTTGCCTGAGAACCAAGCTCCTCCTAGTTTCTATATTTGGTTATATAAACCTGTAACATTTTGATAAGGAAGAATGACTTTCGATCTTTTCTGATGTGAGCAACTGGTACTGGTATAAATGCATAGTTAGGGTTCAAATACGCTCTATCTTATCAGCCTGCCCTGGTGAGTTGTTCTAGTTCCTTGTGGTTCCATTATAGCTTGGGTAGATAAAGTTTACTTTACTTGCTGCACTGATTTAATTAAAAATCAGGAGCTAGTTAATACCAGAGAGGAATGTGCTTATACCTATAATTCACTTCCTTTCCTGGATTTCACTGTGCCAGTGTGAGGTACCTTTGTAAATACATTCTTATGGGATATTGTACCACTGTTGATAAAGAAATCATTCAAAGAGGCCCAGTGGGATGTTGCAACTATGTTGAGACATTTATAACGTTATAGACCTATTTGAGCCTTATATAAGGCTATAAAGGCCTTACATAAGGCCTATAAGTAGGTCTCAACATTGGTTTTTGTAGTAATTTGATAATCAGCAGCAGTCTATGCTCTTCTTGAGAGGGAATGGTTAATCTGCAAAAGCTCTAAAGAAGAAAGGTCAGTAAAAGTTCACCCAGTGGGTTAGTTAGTACACAAAGATCTCTGGGAAACTGTGCTTGGATTCCTCAGCTGTGATACCCTTCTGGAGTCTAAATATCATTTAGATGTGGAAGCTTTATCATTCTCCTGTTTGGGTTTTGGTTTTGTTTGCTTGTTTGGGGTTTTTTTAAGATGTGTTTTGCTGGCTTCTTTACATTGTTTTTCCTGCACATTGAGCAAGTGGACCGAGAAGAAGATGAGATAAATGAAAAATTATTATGATAGTTTTATTTAAGATGTATGAGTTTCCAAGCAGGCGCATCTTGCTTGGAAACATTTGCTTAATAAGGACACAACAGAATGTCTGTCTTCAGTCAGTTACGATCTTAATTCAGTCATCAAATGTGAATATGCACTCTACAGCCTATTTTAACATGAAGTCGCAATCCAGGAGCAGGAATATAATTAGATGAAGGATTTGTTATTGTAATGACCTCAGGTGCTTAAACGTTACTGCCTGGGAGAGTTACAAGTCATATTAGGCAAGAAAAATTGGTTTATTCCTCATTACACATCACATGTCAATGGCAATTCTGACCATTTCTGCTAGTTCAGAAAGTGGCAATACTTCTAAATTTTTCTGTTTTCCTTTTGCTTACAGTGCGGACAAGTACTACATTATAGCAGTCCACTTCTCTTCTTCCTATTCCTGATGACGTTCACCACAGCCACCATAATGCAGTGCTTCTTGTTCAGCACCTTCTTCTCCAAAGCAAATCTGGCAGCTGCCTGCAGTGGAGTCATCTACTTCACCTTGTACCTGCCCCACATTGTCTGCTTTGTCTGGCAAGACCGCATGACTATTAAAGTGAAGATCCTCGCAGTAAGCTATTCACTGATCAGATGGTATCTTTGGGTTCAAATTGTAGCTGCTCTTCTCACTGTGCATATATAAGTAACAAAGCATTGCACACCTCTTCCTCTCTGCTTTTTGATTCAGAGGGGGAGACCCCCGAATCTGTCAAATAATTAGACACTACAGGTGAACCAGCCTTTAGCAGGCTTAGCAACCAAGAGATATTTTCCTGGCTTTTAGAAAATTCCATAGAATTTTTTATTTTTTAAATGCTAGGAAATTAGCATAAAGTTCAAAAAGTTTTGAATGCCTCCTTGTACATCAAAGCAAATATAAATTTGGGCATGTTTAATAAATACAAAGGCAATTCACAAAAGGGGGACAATTATTTTCCTTATGTGCTATAACCTAGTTAACAGGGTAATAGCTAAGGGTGAGCAGACCTCAGGCTCACATTCCTTTTTTACCTGAACATAGAGTTAGGATTTGAATCCAAATGCCAAAGATCTGAGAAGTATTTTCCATTGAAGGAGTTGTAAACATTCTCCATGCAGTGCTTCCTTGTTGTTTTTCTTCCATTATATTATATTATAGGCAACATTGAAGAGGAAGTTTGGATACTATGCTGGTTTATTAGCCTGTTGTGTGAGAACCAGGCAGCAGACACACCAGAGGAGGGGATGGTTGCGGGTTTTCTTATCCTGAGCATCTTGTTACTCATAGTGGCCCTGCCCCATACTCAGGAAATTTTTTTTTTCTCCAAGATAGATAAAGGTGTACACTGCAAACTTCCAGATGTGTCTAGTATTTTCTGAACAGACGCATTAATGAAAAAAAACAAGCTGTGAAGGTTGCCTAGTAGCTAAAGAAAGTACAGCCAAGGTTGAATTCAGTCTTATCATTTCTAATTGCTGCTTAGAATTGCTGCCATTCAGAGGATTAAACATCCCAGTCCAATATAGAGGTGAAACTACTTTCCCCTGATCATTTGTTAGGCATTATTAAGTTTTAAAGTCCAGTTCTTAACGGTTGTCTTTTCTGTGCTTTCTTCACAAAATGTCCTCCTGTCTGAGTTGAATGTCATTTTTCCTTTATTCCAGAGTTTGCTTTCTCAAGTAGCTTTTGGTTTTGGTACAGAATATTTGTCACGCTATGAAGAGCAAGGTCTTGGCCTACAGTGGAGTAACATCAGAACCAGTCCCTTGGAAGGAGATGAATATAGTTTTCTTTTTTCCATTAAAATGATGCTTTTTGATGCTTTTCTCTATGGAATACTTTCTTGGTATCTTGATAATGTTTTTCCAGGTAAGTTGATTTCTAATTCATACAAGTAGTGGTAGTTGGAAACCGTCAGTCTAATCAGTCTCTGAATATTTCTGTGTCAGGAAAAAAAGCATTTGACACTGTAGACCATGAGTCTTATCCAGTATAGCTCTGCTGGTTTGTTAAGGGCTTCTGATTTTCTCTCTTTCTTTTTCCTTTGACCTATTTTAGTCTTGAAAAGAATGGAAAAGAAGGAAGGAGGAGGATGCAATTTCTGGTCCTGTTTTAAAATGTAAATAGAAAATAAATCTACAAAAATATCATCTGTTAAAAGCCAGTTTGTGTACATATTTTTCTTTTGAGAAGTTTCAGCCATTTTATAGTGAAAAAAATTTAAATTTTTGGAACTATAAAAGTAACAGTTCTAGTTCACATATTTTATGAACACATTAGGCCAACTGTTTTGTAAAGCATGGTGCTATTTCCTGAGACATATACTGTGTCCTAGGCAGCTGTGAAAGTTTCTGCATGGATTTATTTCCAAATGGGAATCCTGGTTCTAGCATGAGTTCATCAACAGATTTACTTTGTTACCAGTTACAGAGTTTGAACGCTTGTGAGAAAATGGTTTGTCCATGTAGTTTAAATGGTTAGGTAGCTTCTTATTGAATACTGTTACAATACTTTACAAGGCTTTTATGCTGTACAAGCAAGTGAGCTTTCTTTTCATTAATTTATTACTCCCACATGTGAACTGAAGTTCCAGAATGCAGAATGTGTTTCTTGGCAGATATCTTTTTTTTTTTTTTTTTTTTTTTTTTTTTTTTTTTTGCTTGAGTGGTTACTTAGAATTTGAGATCTTGCAGATTTTCTAGCTGTGGAGGAAAATTACTGATGGATAAGGTAAGAGGATGGTTGTCTGCACACATCACTTAAGCTAGTTAATCCAAATGAAGAAATGATAGCAATTTGTTAAATGGTTTTAGATGTCTGAGGATATTTTGCTTCAAAATTAAAATAGGACCTTAAGTCTGCTTTCTTTTGTTTTCCTACCAAAGTGAGCTATGCTATACCAAATGAATGCCTTTCCAGTTTTTAAGAAAGGTGTCCTCACAAAGAAGTTTAATGCAATTTTAACATACTTATTTGCAGTAACTTTCCTAGCAGTTCCTCTGTGGAGAAGTCCATGTTGCAACTCTGTTTATTTAAAAAAGAATGGGCAATGTATTATTTCCATGACCACGGCAGGAATAAAACAACAGGCATTTCTTTGCTCATAGGGTAAAGTTGGTTTTTTTGAGCCAGTGCTTTACACAAAAGTAATGCCTCTCAGGGCTTCTATTCATTAGCTTCAGTTCCTCCCAATATTTGCTCTGAGTGTCTGCTTGGGTGTCTGCTGCTCTCTGTGGAATTTCTCATAGCCTTTCACTGTCACACACATGCAGACCTACCAAATCAATGCTGTAGTTGAGCTTACTGTATGAGTTCCCTGGCTAATCCTTTGAACCATATGGTTCTGCTCTTGCTCAAGTTTCCTCTGCAGCCAACTACCCATTGGCACATGGGTCCTTCGGCTGTTTGAGCATTCTGCTCCATAATGGAGTTCACTTGGGTTTTGCATTCATGCTGAATGACAAGCAGTTGTTTTAGCTACGACCTTCAAAAGGGTATAATCCAGTCCACAGCAAGTGCGAGGCAAACTGCTTATGGATGCAGACAGAGCATTTGTGTGCATTAATGGGAGTACAGTGGTTGCCTGAAATACAGGGTGTTTTTTCTAAGGCAGAAATAAGCAGATACTTCCATAAACAGTGGTTTTCAATATAGAAAAACCGACCCTATTTCAGTGAGCATTACAAATTCCCTTTGCTTATTCTGAATAAGTAGCACAAGGCCAGTGACACCTGTGCTCACAAGGATGTCAGTTTTAAACATAGCAGCTCAAATCCCTGCCCCCTACAAATCAGTATGGTCCAGGATAGCAGTGTTGACTTGCACTGGCTCTATTCTGGCTTGACAAGAAGTGATATTACTGTACTTTCTCTTTTCAAAGCAGAATTAACCTGTGGCCAAAAAAGCCCATTTCTGCTTAAAACAAAGATTACTTTCTTGTCACTTCTCATGCAAGGCTGTGTGCTGAAATGACAGACAGAGTCTCTTTTCCCATTGCCAGTTGTGAATTCAGGCCCAGATTAGTAAGTGTAAATATAATAAGCTTTCCACTCATGTTAGCCCTAAAGTGTTAAGTGGGCCTTAAAAGAAAATCCCTGAGTGAAGCTGGGATCCCATCCTAAGCAGTCAGGGTGTTCCTTGACAGCTGCTGCGTGGTTGGTGAGGATTCAAATTGTCCCCATGTAGCGAGGAGCTTTATTCTGTAATTAAATCACATTCTACTTAAGAAAAAATAAGGCAAATCAGGTCACATATGTTCTGAGTATTTTACTCCTGTCCAAAAGAAAAAAAAATTGTGCAAATAAAATCTATTCTGTCAGGTACTTGATGGATGGTTTGACCTTCTGATAAGCAACACCAGGACTGCAAGTGTTTATAATTATAGCTCAGACTTTGCCTAGATGAATTTGTGCCCACTAAGGAATGTATTTATCAAGTGCACTTCACCTACTTATTTTTGATTTAGGGGACTATGGGCTACCACAGCCTTGGTACTTCCCTGTGCAGGAATCTTACTGGCTTGGCTCTAGAAACCCAAAAGCAGAGAAAACAGCAACTGCTGATGGTGAGTTCTTTTAAAACTTTGGTGTTTAGAAATAACTTCAAAACCACGGATCCGTTTAGAGGTGACTATGTAACATTTCCATTACCTGAGCTACTGCAAAGATTAGAAACAGCCTTACACTGGGAATCTCAGCAGGTGCTTTTGAACTTGGAGTGGCCTGCTATTATTAGAGCTTTTAGAGGTGAGTCATTCTTCCATCTGAGAGGCTTTAACGCATGGGTTAACAAGCAACACCAACTCCCAGCTCTCTAACCAACACCTTTTGAGAGATTGAAGGAGCTCTTATTGCACAACACAGCATTTGTGAAATGAGTCAAAATGAAATACGATGTTGATTGTATTTACACTGAGAGACCCCCAGCTTTCTAAACCTGATTCTTTTCTACCTAGTTTGACACCAATTTGTTTACTTTGTGTTTGTGAGCAAAATTACTATTTTTGCCAGCCTTGGACCAACTTGAATGAGTGCAGAAGTCCTGCTTTTCTGGATTTTTTTCTGTGCAGTGATACTGGAGTAGTTAAGAACAACATGTGGGTGATTATATTTAAATAGGAATTAATGCAGAACGATGATTAATGTCTGGAATAGAGGCTTGCTGAAGGTGGTGTTTTGAAATCTGTCCTAAATTTACAAGGTAACAGTGAGACCAATCAGAATGAAAGATGAAGAAATTTCTTCAGTCTTCTCATTACCATTCATCAACTCAGACTGCTGACAAGGCAGTCTCATCTCAGGGTGATACCTATAACAAGAAGGGAGTTAATAATTTCTGTGAATGTGCTGATAATATGTTCATTGCTCATATGTTTTGACCAGAAAAGAGGAGGTTATAACATCATGGTTTTTTGAAGAGGTTTTGCCTTCTGGTGCATTCTGAAGGAAAGAACAGGGTTTTTTTTAGACTTGCTGTGAGGGTTTTCAGACTGGTAGGGGCTTGTCCAGGTATTATAGAGTCTGTTACCTGCTTCAGCTCTGCAAATGCTGCCCACTAGGTTAGAATGTGACTGTATAGGAAAGAGGAGGAAAGAGCCAAAGGAGGACTTGGAGCATGTTTATAGATGAATGGAAAAATTCTGAAGATCCATATAAGACTATATTTTATTATCTATCTATGGAATTTGGGCATATCTTGCACCAGAGCTCCTTTGAACATCTCAAATTTAGAGCCCAGTTACTTAAAGGACATTAACATTTTTCTAATTAGTTAGTTTAAGCCTAAATTTATTTCTCTTAATGCCTTATAAATTCTGTGTGTTCTTTAATATGTTTCCAATACTAGGTGGACTCATGACTTCTTAATACCCAAACTAAAGGTTGTTAGAATGATTAAGAGCCCCAAAATATTCAATTGTAAGGGTAGTTAGAACACTGGAACGGGTTGCATAGAAAGGTTGTGAAATCTCTTTTTTTTTTGAGATAGTCACTGTGATCTGAATTTGCCCTTTTTTTTGAGGGTTGAACTGAAGATCTTTGGAGGTCTCTTTTGATCTAAATTATTCCATGATTACCTCAGCTAGCTGAATTGTGCTGATCCTTCATCCTCTCTACAAAACATTGCCTCAGGTTTGTCAAGCAGTGACAGTTGGAAAGGTCTGTATGTAGGAAAAGTGATTCTTACGTATTTGAAGAACTAAGACTCTTCAGTGCCTCAGCTTACAAGAACTGTAGAGATTTTCTTCAACTCCTATCTTTCCTTCCAGGGTGATGCTAAACATTTTCTTACTTTATTGTAGCTGGTTAATGTGTTGGGAAGAAAAGTGGATAGGAAAATGTCACATAATGTAAATGCGCAGCTGAAAATGAAGCTAAACTGGTAAATTATCTTGGTACTTTTAAAATTTACTTCTATCAGTGCATTTTCATATCCCTCACTTTGTCATTTTAGGTGATGTACTGAACCTGTTTATGTTGCTATTTGTGCACCAGGTAGTTATATACAGTTTGATGGACTAAAATTTCTTATAGCAGAAAGTTATGGTGAAATTCAACAACAAAATTAAGTCTGAGGCCATCTGATAAATTACAGTTGTGCTAGTTGTGTTCTAGGCTGCCAGCTTGGATTATGTTATGTAAACAGTTCCTTCGAGGTTCCCTCTTCTTACATCCCTGTTCTTCCTGCTTCAAGGCTGTGCCCATTAGCGATGTTATGTGACTGTTTTCTTTTGTGGCAGCAGGTCTAAGACCAAATTTGAAAGCCAGAAATTCTTATACAAAAGTTAATACTAACTCAGTCATTCCAGCCTGGAGCTAGTCTCTTAATCTAAGTAGCAATTTAGCAGTTTGCTTTTCATTTAAACTTTTTGTTTTGTTTTTCCTCCTCTCGCTCCCAGTAAGTCTGGAAAGCATTTATACAGCCTTTGTCTTCATGTGGTGAAGAATTTGGTCTAGAAATGCATGGACAAAATATAAACCATGTACCTAATTTTAGTCAAAATCTTCTACTCTGACTCTATAATTGCAAAATTGTCAGTTGTTTTCCTTAAATATCTGTTCCTTACCCTGTGGAGCAGATTTTAAACTAATAGGCTTTGAGTGCTGTGTTCCTAACCTCAGTAAAAAGCACTGATGATTAATGTTCTTGGAGAGCTCAAGGCTCAGGACTACCTCCTTCTCCTCAAAGCACCTCTAGAGATAATAGGAAATTACATTTTGGTTAATTAAATGTCGATTACTTTTCATTTGTATAGAAAAAAGTCCAGAGTCTGAAGGCTGTGTGGATCAGAAGGCGATGGAAGGGGAAAAAAATGAAAGCAGAACAAAGAAATCTGAAGAACCCGAAAAGACAGAAGAAAAGAGTGACAACCAGGGGGCGAAGGATGGTAAAAACAAACAGTGTAAACACAAACGAGACAAAGAACCCGTCGAGCAGGGGAAGCCTAAGACAGATGTCCAGGACAAAGATGAAATTAATAGTAAGGAGAGAGAGCAACCTGAGTACTTTGGAGATACTATACTCATTGTACTTCATAACAAATGAGATGTAGGAATTATTGATTCAAACTACAAGAGCCCAGCAGGCTACCGAGGATAGCGTGTGGCTGCCAGAGTGAAGTCCAGAAGAGGTGCTGACTATCTCAGCTACCCTCTTACTGATTCCTCTACATTCAGAATCTCTCAGAATATTTTAGCCACTATGCGTGAGAGCTGCCTTCCAGAAAAGCTCTGTAACTTGGTTTTTATCATGCAAATGCAGGCTGTTTCTATGGAAAGTTAGTATTTATGCTGAGGGAAGCCTCAGAGACACATACATTGACTTCTTGGAATTAAACAGAGACACAACTTCAATAAAAAGTTGTGCTGAGAAGAATTGTCTCTCCTAGCCCTGCCCCCCCCTTTTTTTTTCCTTTAGTGTGTCTTGTACCTGTAGGGAAAGGCTAGTTTCAAATGGTTTTATCTGCAGCCTTTTCTAATGCTGACATTACCCACTACCTCAGAATTCCTGAATGACCTGCCTTTTTTTCAAGTCCCAATGTCGTCTTTTGTGGGGAGCCAGAGGAGTTTTCTGTATGTGATGCTCAGGGGAATACATGTGGATCCTGTAGCAAAAGTAACTGCTACAGGCAGCTTTAAGCCCACTCTGACTGTCTCTCTTGAAAAGCTAGAGATAAAAGTGGGGTCATCGGAGCTCCTCACGTAGGCACTGAAAACATGCATTCAGGGTGAATGGAAACAGGACAGGACTTCAAAAGTAAAAGACAGGCACAGGGCAAAGGTTATTTCAGCTAATCTTCTCCTAGTACTGCCTTATCTTTGTGGTGCTGTACTCACCAGCTCCCAGGGTCCAGCTGCTCCATCGCCACAGAGGAAGGGCTTTGCCTGTCACTGCACAAAAAGAGCCTTTCCTTTCAGCCAGCCACACAGGAGCTAGAAACCATGTGGAGAAGCCAAGAACAGGCTTGATATGGTTCAAGGACACAGTTTCCAAAATGGCTTCACGGAAGAGCTAGTGCTTCAGTAGAGTAATGAGGTGGGAAACGCACAATAGCTGTAATGGCTTAACTCTAGTGCAGTCCAGTACTAGCATGGGTTAGCAGAGCAGGGCAGACACACTATAAATCTGTCCTAATTTCCCAATATGTTTTGAGTTTTCACCAAAACCCAATCCATATCCCCCACAAATGCTGCCACCTCTGGAAAAAAAAAAGAAAAAAGTCCTAAATGGCCCAGAATTGCACTGAGGGAATAGGATCAGAAGGAGAAATACGAATCACAAAAAAAAAAGGGACCTTAACCATCCACCAGTGTCCTTCAGGTGATACAGAAAAGATACAGGGGGACATCATCTGAGAATTTGCCTTGGAACTTGTCAGTGGGTCTTGCAGGCAAATACAAATTGAGCTCATGCTACATATAAAACCAGAGGTGCTACCTCAGTTGCCAATATATGCATAACTGTCCAGCCAGACTCAATGCAGGGATGTTTCTACTTGGCCCAGTAAGGTAAAAGGAAACCTGGATTTCTTCACAAAGGAAAAAGAAAATTTTGTCATAAACCTTATTTTATCTAAAATAAAGTTACCTGTTCTAGATCAGTTAGTTCAGCTGCTCTGTAGTACACACAGCGCTCTCATGTACAACATATTTGGGACTTCTTCCTGAGTATTGTTTATAATGACAGTCATACAAGCCACTGATGGAGGTGGGGCTGGTTTCACCCAGATGGCATTGGCTGCCCTCCACACAGGCCTGCTGGGTACTGAACAATTTAAGTAAACTGCAATTGCAAAACAAGCCTCCCTACAAAGCCTTAAGCATTCTGTGTAAACAACAGTGGACAGGGTCTTTAGTTTAAATTTCTCAACTCCCATAATTCACATTGCCCAAGGGCTTAATTTACTTCAAAGGAAGTTTGTTTTGTCTAGAAGCTGATGCAATAAAACATCCTGATGGTGCTATTTACAATAATGCATTTTTAATCCTGAGAGAAAGCCATTCCATGTAGTGCTCATGTTAGGTATTGCCCGAGTCCTGAGCTGGCCTCAGCAAGGGGGTGAATTTCACCTACCAGGATTAAAGGCAAATGGGTTTTTTTTAAAGCATCATGGTAAAAGTATGCACAGCTGGGCAGATTATTTGAATGGCAGATTTCAGCCTGGCTAGAAAGGCAACCTGCTGCTTGTTTAATGTAGTCTCTCTCAGCCTATCTATGTATCTACAGACAACAAGCACAAATGATCTTCCTGATACACAATGAAAATAAAAGGCATGTTAAGCTTTACCTGATCCAGTAAGTTACCTCTCCACAGACCATCACAATTCCTGGCTCCACTTCTCTCATTGATATGTGGGTGAATCTAAATAAAATGCCTGAGTTTGGTACTGGTCTGGCTGGAGAATCTGGTCCTGGCACACGATGCTGTATTTTATTGGGTATGTGCTGTTGCTTCTGCACTTACTGATCATCAGAACTGGGATTAAAACGCATGCTTTTTGTTCTTTTTTTTTCATTCTTGATTTCTTGCCTTTCAAGTAAATAGCTTCTTTGAGCCTGAGCCAACAGGATTGATTCCTGGAGTATGCATTCAGAATCTGGTGAAGATTTTTACCAACAGGCCCAAGCCAGCTGTAGATGGGATGAGTATTACTTTTTATGAGGGCCAGATCACAGCCTTCCTTGGTCACAATGGAGCAGGAAAGACAACCACCATGTAAGTGTATTTTAGAAGAAGCAAATTCAGGGCAGTTCTCTATTGCTCTGTCCTGAGGAGCAGTCTTCTCTTTTCACTTTTCCCATGCCTCTCTACCACCCCTGCAGATAGTTTGACACACAACTTCAACGTTTTTCTAGACATGGAAATGCTGCCCCTGGGCAAAGGGGGATTACCTAAAGCCCTGGGAGGGAGGCAATGCGTGACACAAGTAAAAGTCTAGAGACAAACAATTCTCTTCCCCATTTCCCATGGCCAAAATCCTGATAGGTGAAGAGGGAGAAGGATCTTCTGTCTGAAAGAGCTGAAGAATGGAAAACCACCCCACTCCACATGTTCTTGGTTTCTTTGTCTAACTGGCTTTAAGTCAGTCACATTTTTTGGTCTGTATTCAAAGGAGTATAAAATAATACAGGCCCACTTTAGACAAAATGGTTACATATATGCAAGATCCATATCCAAATTAAAATGTTCCCCTAGTCCTAGAACCCTACTGTCTCAGGAATCTGGACTTTAGGAAAGTTTAATTTTCTTTATACAAAACTTTATTTGGTAAAATAGGATTAATTGCTGAACAAAGTATTTTATGAGTCTGTGACAAGTTCACCAACTGTTGAAAGAACCTAAGTAGTTTCATTATGATTTTTCCTAGCAGAGCACTTTAATTTTTTAATTAAAAAATAACTTTTATTTCAAACGCACTTTAATTTTTTAATTGTTCTGCAAGAAATATATTTGACCCAAAATAAAAGTATTCTAATCTGCTGAAATATTTTATAGATTTTTTTTTCTATTCTCCTGATAGAAACAGAGATCTCTACTGCTTTGAAATTTCCAGACCTAAAAAATCCATTATTAATTCAAATCTAGTAACATGTTCTACCAATTTGCAACCCAGTATTTGGTGGTCTTCCATTTTACAGAAGGTAAAGGTCCAGGGCATGAGTTAGCATGGCTAGAGACCTCAAACCATTATTCTCTCAGTCCTAGTTAAGTTTTGGTTTTGACACCTTTGTACATAGGGGTGATGTAACATGCTGAACAAACTACTCTGAAACAGAGTAGCTGACTAAAACATTTTTTTTTAATGCAGGCCAGAAGCACCAAGACAGCTGTATCAAAAGTCACATTAGCAGATCCAAAGATTCTCACTGTAGCAGCACAAGACTATTTTATATGTATGCTTTTTAACTGGCCCTTGTTTCATCAAGGCCCATAGTAAGAAGTCATCATGCTCCATCTAGTGGAACCATGGAATATATCTTCCTAATCTGGCGCAGAAAGATGGGAGAGTGGGATTTTCCTCATTTTATTTTTCCCAGGTCGATACTGACAGGCCTCTTCCCACCCACATCTGGAACTGTGCTGATTGGTGGCCTGGATATTCAGACTCACATGGATTCCATTCGACACAGATTAGGCATGTGCCCTCAGTACAATATCTTATTCAATCAGTAAGTATCATTCCACACTAGCGTTTAAGAACAAGAGTCCCAGTCTATGTGCTTGACACATCCCCAAAGCCAAGGTTGTTTCTCTTACTGTGCTGGTAGTAGATACATCTCTGAGGTACTTCTCCAGCTCTTGACGTTCACACAAGGCAGGTGTTGTCCTAATCCAGTAGAAATCTCCAGCATCATTTAGCTGAGAACAAAGAAATTTCTAAGGAAGATGACAGTGCGTTTGGTGTTGATGTTTACTATTGCAGTGTGGGTTAGCAGGAGTACAGCCTGGGCATTCATGCCCTATAATTAAGGCTTCCTAAAAAAAAAAAAATCTGAGCCAATAGGGCAGCAGCATGATATTGTTATGTCCCTTTTGCACTACCACTTAACTATTTACTGCCTTCTCAGGTATATGTATTCTCTGGCCCTCATAAATATTTTCTGGCGTCACTGCCATGAGTTTGTGTTCACCTCAACAGCAGACTCTCTTCCTTAATGCAGCTACTCACATTAGCTTGCACTTTATTCCCATAAATGGATAGCTTGATGTCTGTACAACAGGCGTGTTCCTTTAGTAGCAGGTTCTGCTTTGAAAGTGTGTTGATCCCAAAGAATATCTGCGATCAGATTTAGGGTAAAGCAGCCTCTATTCCTTTAGCAAGGTAAAGCCAGAGTAAATTTATTCCTGCTTGGGAAAAAAAAAAATCTGATTATTCATTCCAATTGCCTTGCTGCCTTTTTTTCTGATTTCACAGGCTTACTGTAGCAGAGCACATCTTGTTTTACTCTCAGCTGAAAGGGAGATCCAGGGCTGAAGCTGAGCAAGAGTTGGAAACGATGCTAGAAGACATGGGCCTCGCACATAAAAGGAATGAAGAGGCTCAGAATCTGTCAGGTGCCCACAGGATTGTTCTAAGACTTTTTCTTCTGCTGCCTTTTCATTGGTTTGGGGAAATTATTTTTTGAATTACATAGTTGAGGCCATATTCTGCCACACCACTGTGTACTGGGGAGGTCTTTACTCTCGAAGAGTAGATGGGACTGTACAAATAGTAAAGCTGTCACAATCTGTTCCTAAAGCTTCTGTTTCTTATAAGTATACAACAAATTCAAATACACTTACTCATTTAAAAGCTTAATATATATGTAAAAGAAAATCTGTATAAGAAAAAACAAAAATACAATGATCTATTATTCCAAGGCAAATGAAATATTACACTATTACACTGGCTGACTGCTTGGATCAGTACTCTAATATACTGATTTATTTGTTAGAAGTAATTTCTTATACTATGTGCATTTGTACCTTTAGAATGAATTCAATCACATTTCACTCTCAGGTTCAAAAGCTGATTTGAATAGAGCCAGGTGTTCTTATACTACTTTGTCCTGATTGTAACTATAAAAGTTACCTATTTTCGTGTGACAACATGAAAATCACATACCTTCCTAGTTTTGCTTCTGGCAAGAAGCAGAAAATGTAATGCATTAATGAAGAAAAATATTTTTTAAATAATAATAAAATTTTGAATAAGCTGCTCTAAACTGATTTAACTTTAAAGAAATGTTTGTCTGAGGATGGGTTTTGTTTTACTCATATCAATTTGTCCCCACACTGGGAAGCAGTGTTAATTACATCCCTTATGTAACTCACCTCAGACTCCTGGATGTGTCTGTCCTCTGCTAGGTGGAATGCAAAGGAAGCTGTCTGTTGCCATTGCTTTCGTGGGTGAAGCAAAAGTGGTAGTCTTGGATGAGCCCACTTCTGGAGTTGATCCATATTCCAGGCGATCTATCTGGGATCTTCTGCTGAAGTATCGCTCAGGTAACAAGTTTGAGAGTGGAAATTGTTTGGGTTTTTTTAAAACCTGTCATAGATGTGGCGTGTGCCTGCTATGTAAACTGTCACGAATACTGGGATATGAATACAAGTAAACAAGGTTTTTTTAATAGAACCTGGCTCTGGTACAGAGAAACCTCTGCATTAATTGTCAGAAAACTAAGCACAGTTTTGAGTTACAGAGAGAGTTGAATGTTGCTCCTTGTTCTTCCTAGGCAGAACCATCATCCTCTCAACCCATCACATGGATGAGGCAGACATTCTTGGAGACAGAGTAGCCATCATATCTCAGGGGAAACTCTTCTGCTCAGGCTCTCCTGTATTCCTAAAGAACTGCTTTGGGTCTGGCTTCTATCTCACTCTTGTTCGCAGGATGAAAAACACCGGAACTGGAAGGGCTGCAGTAAGTATGTGGCTTCCTCCCTGCACACAGAATCTGAAAAATACATGCTCATGTACTGTACCAAGGTAGAAAGCAATTAAGTGCTGCTTGAGGCTGTGAACAAAGCTGATTTCAAAATGAAGAAAACAATAAGAAAATTTCATGACACCTCATGAAATTACATGGATACACAAGTTTCTTTGTAAAAATCTTCTTAGGTTTTATAAATATATATTCAGCCAGATAGCTGAAAATAACAGGTGGCTATGAAGCCCTCAGTGGTCTGTAGTTCACTCTTGTCTAAACTTTTACCAGTTCAGTTGCCCTTGTCCATATACAGGTCTTTCTGATGCTTGCTTTTGCAGTACACTGGTTGTAAGCATGGTGCTGTTGAGTAACTAGCTCAGGCACCAGAAGGGCCTACGTTTCTCCATAACTAAACCAGGCTTACTTGACAAGTAAGGATCTGAATTCTTTCTGCTGTTAGTGCTTCCAGTCTTGGTAGCAGTATGATCTGTATACTTATGGCTGCTGCTGATCACATTTCCCCAGGTATTTGCCATGCTATTTAGAACTGACTGATATGCTTTGTGCAGTTGGATTTATGTTTTCTGCATTACTTAATCTAGTCCTCAGATGACTTTCAGTATAATATGTTCAAGATGCTCCATATATGACATTTTTCACCGACTCAAATCATTCAAAGGCTCACAACCCTTACATCCTGTTTTGCATGCATCTGAAGCACTTTGATCTGTCTTTGTCTGTTGCTTGTCCGTGCTAGTCGCTTTGTAGCTGCGGATCTCAGTGCTCCTGCTCCTGCTCCAGTTGCACACGCCGGGATGAAGGAGTTCCAGGGCAGGAACTGGATGGTAAGAAGTGGGATGGTCTGGCATGCCAGCACATAGCTATGTCTCCTGTTATGCTGCAATCTCATTTTACATATCAATCCTGTCGACGCCCACTCCTTCAGTACTTGTGTCTGACATCTCTATTGTATTGTAACGTGAATTTGTGGCTTTGCTTGTCATTGTCCCTTTTTGATGTATATGCGGTCTCAGATACAGATGATGAACTTGAAGTTTGTGTGCTTTACAGGTATAGACTGTTTAACTACCCTGCACCGAAATGTGTAATTTATTAAAACTAAAGCATATTTAGAGCAAAGGAAACTGTCTTTCTCAGAGAAAATCACTTGGGCTTTTCTACATAAGAGAAGAACTTAAGTAGAAATCCCTGAAGATTTTGTTGGTAACAGATCTGAAATAGATTCCTGCTACACAGTTGCAGAGCGTAATTAGCAATAGAGTCCAGGCTAGTACAGAATTAACTGAGATATCTGTGAGTTATGTAATAGAGTGGTCCCCTTTTTGTATAGTGCAAACAACAGCTTTTGAAATCATGCTTGCTTAGCATGGGTAAATATTCATGCTTTAAACACTGGTTTGACTTTTCACAGGAGATCTGAATGAGCTAGCAGAAGTAATTCATCATCATGTCCCAGAAGCAAAATTAATTGAAAACATTGGTCAGGAACTCATTTACCTTTTGCCCAGTAAACACTTTAAACAGCGATCATATGCCAGTCTCTTCAGAGAACTGGAGGAAACATTGGATGACCTAGGACTCAGCAGTTTTGGAGTTTCAGACACACCACTTGAAGAGGTAACAGGCAGATTAAAATACCTGGTGATCTTACAATTAGTCCCCAAAAAGTTTTCTGAGACAGTTCCTGTCCTTAAACCTGTCATCTCACTAATTCCTAATATCCCTTTCAAACCTTAGTCACATATGCTATGGCGCGCTCAGAAAGTCTTTGGGATGGGTGTAGAGAAAGGAGCCAAGACTTACTTCATGTTAGCATGTTGCTTGTAGAGCATGACTCATTAGCCTGAAGTCTGTCTTTCTTCACATCTTGGTTTGTTCTTGCTTTATTTTCTGAGATATTTCATAAGAGACCTCCAGTTGTGTAATAAGCACAAGTACTGAAAAAAAAAATCTACATTTTTTTTCTCTTACGTTAAAGGAGGATGTATAGTGTTCCAGAGGTCAGGTTATTGTATCTGTTCTATTCCTAACTGGGAGATGTATTTGTCTATGGCAGGTTTTCCTAAAGGTCACAACGGAAGCTGACTCTGGAATTCAAAAAGCAGGTATAGATCCATGAATCAGTATTTGATAAACTTTTCTTGGGACTGTTTTGTATTCTGGATGCCAAGTAAAGAAGAGCCTCAGAACTTTCAATCTTTGTGTGGTGTCCTTGCCAAAATAAATTTGGTCAGCAAATATCTGGTTTTTAGGACCTGACATATCTGAGAAACAAGATGAAGTCAGCAGGAAGACTTTTATTTAGATTGGATGAGGTTCTTAACTATGTAAATAAAACTGGAATGTCAAGCCCCCAGATGTCAATGATTTTAGTAGTTTAATAAAAAGTACTTTGCTGACCATTAGTCCATAAACTACATATATGATTAACTTGTTCATCCTGCTGAGTAAGAGGAGTGTTAACCTGTATGATGCCACTAGATACAGTCACAGTGCAACAGTTGTAATTAAAGCAATCTGGAGATGTGATACATACAGTTGGTAAAACCTAGTGCTTGTTGAAATATTTGTGCTACCTTCATGTATAGAGGATGAAGTGTCTTCTCTACCCCTTTTCATCTTAATCTAGGAGACACTCAAGAAAATGGTTCCACTCTTGGCAAAACTTCTACTGAAAACAAACCAGCTGAACAAACCACACTGAAAACTAATGACACTTCGCGAATGCCAGTAGGCATAGCAGGAGATCAAAATGAAGGCAAAGGGTCCCGACAGTATAAAGGTTTTGAGCTTGTACATCAGCAGATCAAAGCACTGCTCATCAAACGGTTCCACCATGCCTCCCGCAGCCACAAGGACTTCCTAGCACAGGTACAGGCTGCCTCTTTCCATAGCGTTCTCAGCCGTGTCCCTGTGCAAAGCAACAGAGGTGCTGCAAATGGGTAACAGTGTCCCTGACTTTTCTAATTATGATTCCAACTCTTCTGCCTCTTAATCTTTCTGCCTACAGTCTATCACCTGAACCAAGTTCATGATTCAATTCAGTACTAGCCTGGCATTTTATTTGTAATATAATACAGTCCTCTGACAACCTTATCTGAAAGCATTGGACATTAAATTGTTAGTGATCGGGAGCTAAACCAGATATGGTTTTGTGCTCCTGCTGTCCCTCCTTTGTTTATATATATTATGAGGTGTGTACAGTGTCACTGTACAACATATATCTACTAACCTAGTGTAATGTTTTCATGTTCCCTGCAGATTGTTCTCCCTGCTAGTTTTGTGTTGCTGTCTTTAATACTTACAGTCGTTATTCCTCCATTTGGAGAATATCCTGCCTTAACCTTACACCCTTGGATCTATGGACAACAGTTTACTTTCTTCAGGTAAGAGGAATCACTGAGTAAAAGGTACGTCTGACATATATACATCCTTTCCACGCTAGCATTGAAGATCATGGGGCCCAGTCTTACTGGGCTTTTCACACTCTATGTAATATAAAAAAGGATCCTCTCCGCCAGAATCAGCGGATTTAAAATTGCATTAAATTGGTGCAAGTGGAGAATACCACTGCAAGTATGTCTAACCAATAGTCCTTCAAGTATCTTGCTCCCTTTGGTACTCTCCTCTTCCTACTTCAACACATAGCAAGTTACATATCCTGATCTCAGTGCTTACAAAGTTACATAACTCGCCTAACAGGAGATTCAGGACAGTAAGAGATGTGTTTCCGATATGCCATTAAACTACTCCTCTATTCATAATCTTAGAGAACAGTGAGATTCAAGCCTATCTACTGACCTGTGGTAGGTTTATTTATAGTTAGAACAGTATTTGGGCAAAGTTATGGGAATGAGATGAAAGCAGAGACTCTTAGGTTTTATTAATGCTGCTGCTTAGCAGTTTCTCCCCACACAGGAACATTTGACTGGGCCAGAATTATTTTTCTTCTCTACTAACACTTTGTCTCCTTTCATTTTTAATAGAAGCCTCAGTTCTGTTCTTTCCAGGTCACTGCACAATTCCTCTGTGCTCTCCTGAACATTTGCTTCGCCTTCACTTCCATGTATTCCAAAGCTGAACCACGTCAAAACATGCACAATGCAGAGGAAATCTATAAACAATATTTAAGTCTGAGACTAGGTCACAAATTGCAGAAAGCAGCCAAACTGAAGGCAATAATTTTGAAGCATTTTCCTTGAGTTTCATACAGAAAATTCACAGGAAACTTTAATTTACATGTGGTAGTGTGTGGAGCAGAGTTTGATACTCATACTTTTATAACGATGCTAGCAATATTTTGTAGTCTAATATTAAGTTGTTAGTTGCAAACACTTCACTATTAGCAGCACTGTCTCTTTGTCCTCAGCAAATGAAAATGCAGAATATGTTTTTCACCTTCTGATTACTGAGTGTGACAGGGCTGAGAGGGTAGAAATGTGGATTCAAGCCTTTTTGGAGAATATTGCTAATAGGACTATGCCAGAAGTCATGCTTTAGTACTAGGAAAAAAGGACCATTGCTTTAGCCTGTTAGCCATACTGGAAGATTCTGGGGTTTTGCATAAATAAATAAAATAATTGATGTGTCAGCATGTGAAGGGGGGCAGTTGGTCCTACCATACAGCTGTCCTTCACCAATTGCTATGTGTATACACATAGCATGGAAGTGAAGGTGAAGCAAATGTTCAGGAGAGCACTGAGGAATTGTGCAGTGACCATTACAACAGTTTGACAAAAATTTATAGAGAAAGTCCTATCTTATTTCCTTAGCAATGAACGTCCTGGCAGTGAGCAGATGGTGTCCCTCACTGATGCTTTCTTGAATAAACCAGGATTTGGAAATCGCTGCATGAAGAATCAGCCTCTTCCGTAAGTTGCTAGCTAACTCTCCTGAATGAGATTCTAGGAGAGCATTACTAATAGAATTCAATGAAACAAGAATGAATTGTCTTGACTTTTCACTAGAGCCAATGCTTCAGATATATTGTTGACAATAATATTTAGCATCTGGTCAAAAGTAACAACCAAACAGCAAGACACTAATGCCACCGGATTAAGAATGACTTAGAGTGCTCAGTGTGTGACTAGCTGAACACCAGCTCATGTAGCCTTATACTGAGAAGCAACCTTGATATTTATGTCAGTAGGCCAGTAGGCTCAGACCCAAATCTTCACAGCTTCCACATGTGAGTCCCCTCAGGTTCCTCCCGTTCCCACTGGTGTGTTTGGAAGCAATAGCTTCAGCAGTTCCTCAGATGGTAAAGCAGGAATAGAACAGTCTCTATGATATGAAGCTGTTCTCACTCTGAAGTGAGGACAATAGTGCTTACTTTAACATTTGTTGTCCTATCCACTCACCTTGCTTTTGAGTCCTGCTTTGGAGGCATTTGTCACTGGCATGCTATGCTTTGCCATATTTTCCTTTTCTCCTGCCTTTCTCCAAGTAATGATACCCAGCAGTTTGATTCTTCTGTCTGTCCTCTCCTCTGTCTGCATGGTACAGCAGGAATGAAGAGGGAACTTTGAAAAATAAAGAGATAAAAGATACTGCATGAGCAGGGAAAAGGATAGTTTCTTCGCAAAGATATGTGTCCACTGCAGATTTTATGTGCGCTAAACAGATCAAAGTCTCCTTGTCCCTTCAGTGTCTTATCTGCAAGCTGAAGACAGTAAACTTGGCAGAGATCTGGGGAGAGATTATGTTTATTGGTATTTTCCAAGTACTTTAAAATGTTCTTATTAATTCATGATTCGCATGGTGAGAGCTGAGAGGAGAATGTCTGCTGACAGCATTGTGATTTCGTGGATCTGTGAGCTCCCGTGAACTGTATTAACTGCACAGCTTAAAGAGTCTGTTCCTCTGTGCAGGAACTACCCGTGCAGCAATACACCAACAGCCTGGAGCACTCCTGCCGTTCATCCTGACCTAAGCAGCCTCCTGCTGAGCCAGAAGTGGAGCCCTGAGAATCCTTCACCTTCCTGCAAGTGCAGCACTCACAAGAAACTCACTATGCTGCCCGAGTGCCCTGCAGGTGCAGGAGGCCTCCCGCCGCCGCAGGTTGTGTCCTTGTGCCGTAAAGCTTTGTAAAAAGGTTTCACAGCAAGTGCTGGAAAAGGGAGTAGCATTTAAATACCTTGCCATGTCAATATACATGGAAGGAATTGAATACATTTTTTTTAAGGGAGCATGGATTGCTGGAATTTGGAATTCAGTTTCAGAGGTATTGGAAAAGCCTGTGCATTTAAATGAAGTTTGATTACTATTTTCAAGAAAATTGCAAACTTTTCACATAGAAGAAAATCGCCAAAAGAAAGTAACAGTTTATCAAATAATTACTTTTTAATTTTTTTTTGCCTCTAAGAACAATTCTGTTTAGAAGATTGCCTTTCTTTAAAGAAGGGAAGGAGGGAGAAAAGAAAAGAAGAAAAGAAAAAATATCCTGATTTTGAAAAGCATGAAGTGGAGTCATCTCATTAAAAATGTTAATATTAGTTAATGTTGAGTTAATAAAGTTAATGAAAGTTAATATTGAATCAAACCCAAATAATTATTTTTTACATGTGTTTTGGTTCCTTTCTAGAAAGAAAGTTCTAAGCTGGCAAAAATAAATGTTTGTATGCATGTGCATGAAGATGAGCAATTTAATAACCACTGATGCTCTGTGGAGAACAGTTGAGAACTACATTTCCACCTGTTCTTAGCAATGAATAATTTTAGTAGTGCCCTTCATAAAAGGTGCTTACTCTTTTGAAAAGTGAAGGAAAATTACAGCCTGTTAGTGTTTACATTTTCTAAATGTTTTTCTAACAAGTTAAAGATAAAAAAACTGCAGCTGCTCTGAGTAATAGCTCACTAATTTAATGTCTCACCATGCACACCATTCAGCTTTAATGTTCCTGTTTGCCAGGGTTCACACATTAGCAAATTACTGAAATAATTCTAGTTTTAACACTAATGTCACAAGCTAAATCGATTTCTGAATCCAAGTCAGCGACACCATCTCTTAAAAATACTGATTTAACTTGCTTTGGTTTCTCTATCACTATTCACAAAGGAACTAAGCAAAGCTGGTTCAAATAACTATAGAATTCCTGTCTATGAAGCAAAATAAGAAATTCATAAAGATGTTATATTCTGAATTTATTCCCTGCATCCCAAGTTACTTATGATTTCCAAGTAATCCCTGTCCAATGGATAACTAAAGTTGAATTTTGCTAATTGCATACTAGTGTATTTGAGAGGGAAACTTAGTCTAAAACTTCAAATCCAAGTAGGATGCAAAATTTGCTTGTGTGGGGATTCTAGTCCTCTAAGGGAAATGTGTTTATTATAATATTATCCTGATAGTTTTGCAGGATATGAGAATTTTGTAAAACTTGTCAGGAAGAAACAGCCTATGTTTGAGTCTCCAGAGGAGCGACAGTATGTAAATAATTGTGAAGTATGTCTGAGCATAAACAGCTCATGTAATGAAGGTACTGTGAGGATGCTACCAGTCTTCCTGTGTATTGTCTAGAATCAGCTAGACATCTGTAATATATCTTCTGTGTCATCCGGTACTGCCTCTCTGTGGACAAACGTAGGAACTTCTGGAAAGTTCATTAGGCTTACTTTCTAGGCCGCTATTAGGTCATTTCAGGTTGCAAGCTTTGCTCTTGAAAAATGCCCAGGAACCTTTTCAAGAATATTCTGCCTTGGGATAAACTCATCAAATTCAAGGTCTTGCATTTCACAGTGACCTTGTATTTGCAAAAGACAAAAGGGTGTCATGTGGCATCATTTTCATACAAAAAAAGAAAGAGTAATTTTCATTCAAAGTATCTGAAGTGCTAGTGACGGTGAAATTTTTATATTAATTTTTACTTCAGCTTGCTGAATAATAGAAAAATACCTTATCTGCACAGGGACCTCAGTTTATTTGAAAAACTTCCATCTTTTGCCTTGAGAAACCCTGGCCTTCGTTGCACACAACTCGGGCCAAGTTTCAGAGTGAAGTGCCAGTGTTTGTGTCAGGCGTTGCACATTTCTGTGATACCTTGATTTCTTCTGAAATCTTAGATAAGTAAGGATGTTTGGACTAGAAAGTGAATGACTCTCTCATTTCAGTTATTCTATAAAACTGAGCTATTCCTCTGAACCAAAGAGGTTTTGTGACAAGGACTTAATAGCTTTAGAGATTGTAAAGTTTACTGTGTTTGATGAGGTTTTCTTTTCTTTTCAGAGAGTGCAGCACAGCACAGAAATTCTTCAAGATCTGACCCACAGAAATATTTCAGATTTTCTGGTGAAAACATATCCCACTTTGATAAAAGGGAGGTAGGGATGAAGCTATCTCTTTTTCACACATGGTATTTTGTACCTGGCCGTGAAATTCTCATTTAATGTTAACATAGCACTTGCCACGATAATTACGTAGGCTTGAGCATCATGTCCATATTCCTGATGTAAGAAGAAAAGATGCTTATTTTAGGGCAGGTAAATGGTTTTAATTATACCTGTTTGTATAATCAGGTCCTCCTTTATAGGCAGAGCTGAGTTTCAGTGTTGGTGGAATGTCATGTTAGTGGTAACTGTGTCAATGGTGATAAAACCGGTGCCTCTGCACAGCATGGTGAACTGCCTTGCAGGGATACTAGTGTGTGTTCACAAAGAACTGTAGCTACACCAGCATGGCCTGAGTTAATTAGCACTTGCTTACCAGAAGTGCTAAAGAGCCGAAGGACAATGTGACATAGCTGTATCTGTCCTACTGGTAGCTCCTCAGCTTGCCTGAGTGTGGTGCAAGGTAATTAGCTGTGCAGTGTCCACAGCCTAGTACTTCTGATTCAGGCCTCACTACATTTTAAATTCCCAGCAGAGTTCTTGAAACTCCTATTACAGTAGCTATGAGCTAGCTGCTTTTGACTTATTCCTCTTATCATATATCATAATTGCTTTAGATATAACTTTTAAAATCAGTTCATTATGGATTTAGGATAGAGCCAATATGTGTCACTTTAGAAATCTTGCTTATCTCTGTATGAGCTGGAGATGAAAACAAAACAAAACCCCCAAAATGCACTGCAGGGAATACCAAAAGTCCTGACAACCCCACAACTCAAAGTAATCAGCAGCAATAAAAAAAGAAAGCAAATAAAGGCAAAGAAACAAACAATAATAATAAAAAAAAAAATCAACACAACACACTAAAACAAAACAACCAAACAACAACTAAACAAAAAAAACACAAACAAAAACTCTGTAGGGGAAGCTGGGGATCTGCAAAGCATAGGAATTCACCTTTAATTTCCATTTAAGCCTGACGATACCATTGACTTTGGTTTGGTGCATTAAGACACAGGATTCTCTTTGTCTGTTTCAGCTTGAAGAGCAAATACTGGGTCAATGAGCAAAGGTAAGAAACCAATTCACAGATTATGCTGGTAAATACAGGAACAATGAATTTCTGTTTAACCATGGAGCTTCACAAGGTTCCTCTGAATGGACAAGGGTAATTTTGGCAGATAGTATAGAACAAAGGGATGTCTTCAGTAGCAAAGAGGTTGGGGGTCAGCAAGGGTTTTATAAAGACAAGGGATTGTATTTGTTTGGACTACCCCCACAAGGATGAAGGCCAGAGGCACACAATGGAACTATCACAGTTTTATTGTTTACAAGAGACAGACTAATGAGATCTGAGTGATGGAAAGTTACAATACCATACTGCTTTACACTGCAGTAGTGCTTTGACACAGCTTTCAAAGTGCAGGAGAAAAATATGAACCCCCTGAAAGAAGGGGGTAGATGAGTAAGATGAAACCTAGACACCAGCCTATCAAATACAGAAGTAACAACCACAACTCCTTATCCCTGCTCTGAACCTGGGCAGTAGTTATAGAACAGATTCCACCAGTGCTTCATGCTTATGTAGAGGCATCAGCTAACCCCAGTGTGATATCTACACTGCAGATACTAAGCTTAGAAAGATGACTGATTACCCTGAAGAATATAGAGTGTTTTGTCAGCAGTAGAAATTCGCTTTGAAGGTAACAGCTGGATGACTGGCTTCTGTCATGAAATATCTGCTTGTTCATGTGCAAACATTGCTTTCTGTGGGATTGGACTTTGGTTCATCTTGTGCAATAGTATTTATCACTATGGAGTATTGGTTGGCACCAGCATTGGTGAATACCTGCTTCTCTCAGGGCACCTGGGTCCATGCTGTCCTCAGTCCTCCATGCTGTCCTAATAGTTGTGTGTCAATTATCTTGATTGAAAGATTTTGCATTGTAGAAATAACTTTCTCTCCACATCTTCTAACTAATAATTTTCTCGGGTTCCTGACACAAACCCCTCAGAAACTGATAGAGCTTCTATTATTTGTAAGCCCTACAAAGACCTAGAAAAAGAGTGGAAATTGTTATACATATGATGTATAGAAATCAGCCCTACATTAAGTGGTTTTTAGTAAACCCATCAAAGTACAGAGTTTGGGTACAAATGCCTGATGATACTGTTCTCTTTGTTAGATATGGAGGAATTTCTATAGGAGGAAGGCTCCCAGTCCTTCACGTTTCTGGAGATCAAGTTGTCGATTTTCTAAGTGATCTTGGCCGAATGATGAATGTGACAGGAGTAAGTAATGTAAAAAAATAATATTGTGTGTGTCCCCTTACTAAAGAATTATTACAAAGGTGAAAACCTGCAGCACCAGATTTCACCTAGACAACTGATCTTTAGCTTTTTCTTTTTTATTATAGGGACAAGCTTCATGGGCTGCTGCTAAAGAAATTTCTAATTTCCTTAAGTACATGGAAACTGAAGATAATATTAAGGTATTTGCTGGAAGTAGTCTGCCAACAGTCTTTCTTGACATAGACATCAAATTGTGAGAATATTGCTGGTGGCGTTCTCAGGTGCAAGAAGAGCTGAAATACTATACTTACTATAAATAACATGGTATACAGTGTTCATGAAAAGCTATTTCTAATGTGAGGGTTTTTTTTTTACCATGTTCTTAGTACTTCTTGCTGTCCTAAATACTTCTGAACAGGACACGTTCTGCTGAATTTTAAAATGTGCTTCTATAAAATCCATCGACAATGGTTGTCCAACCCTTTTAAAAGCATAGTATGTGAGCTCCTCCTGCTGGACTGTGCCTACGACCTGTGAATTCCTGGTGCTGGATTCTTCCCTGCTGACAATGCCCACCAAAGTAGATAAAAGGCATCCAAGTTTTCTCCTGTAGCTCAGGGTTATTAGTGAAGGCTTCTTAAATGAAATTGGTTCTTTCTGACTCTTTTAGGTGTGGTTTAACAATAAAGGCTGGCATGCTATGGTTAGTTTCCTTAACGTAGCCAATAATGCAATCCTTAGAGCTAACCTGCGGACTGGTCAAGCCCCTGAGGAATATGGGATCACTGCTATAAACCATCCTCTTAACCTCACTAAGGAGCAACTCTCTGAAGTCACTGTGTAAGTCTGCCTGTGCTCTAGTGATGGCTTTTACCCCTCCCTCTCCTGACAGCTTACGACCTCCAGTGTACTCACACTGTGAGGAGAAACAGTTCAATTGACAGAACATGGAGGCCTTTCCCTGAAGTTTTATTCTAATCAAGAATGAGATACACAATCTATTATTTTCTGTGTCATTCTTGTAAGTGTTCATTCCCATCCCATGTGGGAGCTATGACCATTGGTTATACAGGATTACATGTTTCTGTTGATTCCCAAGCACAAAGATTCTGAAGTCTTTGTCCCCACTTCAAAGCCAGTAGGTCTACTTGTGGAATAACACATAAATCATAAACAAAAAAAGGAATCAGAAACTTTCTTTAATTGACTACAGATAGGCAGTAGGTGATAACCTCCATCTCGGTGCCAAGGACAGCACACAGTTAGACTTTCAATGGCGCATAGTAGAGTTGCTGTATTCCAGAATCTAAAAGATGTAATTTCTTGAAAAGACAGCCTTAAAACATGACTTCCCACTTGTGTCTCCTGTTAAGTTCAGAATTTAATGAAACTGCAAAGTTCTGTTTTAGCACACAGGGAAGATCTATGCTTCATCTCGCTGTCTGCAACTTGCTTTTTGTAAGTTCCTCTCTTCCCAGCTCACAGAGCACTTCAACTATTGTGCCTTAATGTCTCATGACAGGAAAGGCTGTCAAACTGATAAATATATACATATATATTTATATATATGAGTTGAACTGTTCCAGAGAATGAAGGCAAGTAAAAAATCAGGGAATGGTGCCACCATCATTTGTTAACTACAGTCCCCAACACAACTTGGGAAACTACACCAGCACATTTTGAAATGGGAAAAAATACTACTGAAAAAATAACCTTGCTAATTCTAGATCTTCAGACTCCCTCCAGATTCCCCAGCTGCTAATATAGTGTTGCATTGCATCCATTCCCTTGCTCACAGTCCCTTCTTGTGCTCTGTTTTAGGCTGACCACTTCAGTGGATGCTGTTGTTGCCATCTGTGTAATTTTTGCCATGTCCTTCATACCAGCCAGTTTTGTTTTATACCTAATTCAGGAACGTGTAACAAAAGCCAAGCATCTACAGTTTGTCAGTGGTGTGAGCCCTGCCATCTACTGGCTAACTAACTTCGTGTGGGACATAGTGAGTATCTGCTGGCCTGATTTCATAGCCTGCAGTTATTCCTCGGTTTGCATGAACTGGGGTCTAAACAGTGAATCGAGTGAGGTGATTCTGAGCATTGCAAAGCATTCATTTCTTTAAGTGTTACTCAGAGAGCATGCTGAGGATCTGAGCTCGTAACTAATTACAGATGTAGAAATTAAGTTAGGTGCACATCTCATTATTCAACTAATGGAGCTGAAATAATTGTAATCTTAGGGTTTCCAGTCCTTAAAACTTGAATGTATAATAAAGTACAACTCACCATAGCAGGGGAAAGCCCAGTTGCCTGATGTTAGTCACTCCTGCCCTCTAGAAGACCCATAATGTGTTTCAAGATACTCAAGAAATGTCAGTGGAGGAGATTCACAGGCTGCTGGAACAGTAGCTGGAGGCCAGACAAAATACTCTAGAGTGTCTAAAATGACATAGATTTATTTGTTTAGGTCACTGAATCATGTTCATTGTGTTATTCCAAAGGGATTTAGACCACAGGCCCAGGCTTGCTTAGACAGAGCTCATCTACCCTCCCGTTACTCCTCAGGCCGCTTTGTTACAAAGGAGCAAATTCTTTGCCTGGTGGAGACACAGCAAGGGGCTTGTTTTCTAGCCCTGCCTTCTCAACAAAGAAAGCGGCCAAAGGCTTATGCAATAAGAAATGTATGAACATAGAAAAAAGAAAAAAAATACTTAATCGAAAAGCCCAAAACTCTGTGGTCTTTGGAAGGTTGCTCTTTCAGGGGAAGGTAAAGCAAAGCATTAATTTAGTAAATGAGGGAAAAGAAGCAGGTCTCTGTGTTCCTGTCCTCTGCTGGTCAAAGCAGCCTCCCAGCAGCTTCCTTGACAGGAGTTCTGTTGGCTGTGGACCTTGACAACATGATGCAAAGGGATTGATTTGTGTTAGCAGTTCTGAGAAATGCCACCTTCCATTCTGCATGACAAGCCTTGTGCGTTGCAGTAGATTATTGCTAATAATGCTGAAGAGAGAAATTAAGAGCAGTGGCCAAGCATACTCACTTTAGCCTCCTCCCAGGAATGTGGCTCAAGTAAGTAGCTTTCTCCCTCCTACGCAGCCTTTGCATCACCAGAAACTGCACTTCCCTTGCATATCCACAGCCTCCTTCTGTGGGCAGCCTGCCAGCAGGGCAATGAAATAATTGGCTCCCAAACCATAATGTAACAACAATACATGTTGCATTTGTGATGAACAGGCTGATAAAAAGATGTCTCAGAAAATTGTTCAGTGCTGACAAACCCATTGATCCAAAAGCTTCATTGTGACCAGTCTAGCTCATAAATTCCAGAGTTCCTCAATAAAAAATCCTTTTGGAATAATGTGTAGGATCTGGCTATGTTTGCAGACCTTCTCATGTCTTACACGCTGGTCTTTCACCCTGTGATGTGGCAGGTAAATTATGCACTGAGTGCTGGAATGGTTGTGCTTATATTCACTGGATTCGACAAGAAGGCGTACACTTCTCCAACTAACCTCCCTGTGCTTGTTGCCTTGCTGCTTCTATATGGGTGAGTGTTCAAGGTCATTCCTGTATTTGAGGCCCTGTATTTCTCATGGAAATGGCTTCGTGTTACTGAGCTCAGTATGTAGAGAAATCCGGCTTTAAAGAATAAAACTGAGTCACTACAGTGAGGTTAGCACTGGATTCTGTCCCTGCTTGAGGATTTTTACACACTTTGTCTGGCCACATTCTGTTAAGAGATTTTGTTTTTTCTTTTTCATCACTGTCTTAAGTTTTTAAGCATTAACTGTGATCTTTACAGACAAATATATTTCTTCAGTTTGCTGCTTTCTGATACATACATTGTGTAGGAATTTAGTGGTTGTTCATTTGCATCATTGAAGCCAAAACTAAAATATCTTTCATCATTTAATCCAAGGGCAAAGAGTAATGAATTTTCAACATGTTTTTTAACTTCAAATGAGCACTTGTGTTGTCAAAATAGCATTTTATAAGGCTGACTGAAATTTACTTTCTCCTTTAATTAGTGATTGATTAGTGATTTAATTAGATGGAGTACTGTGTCCAGTTCTGGTCTCCCCAGTTCAAGAGGGACACGGAAATACTAGAGAGTGTCTAACAGAGGGCTATGAAGATGATTAAAGGACTGGAACATGTCTTACGAGGAAGGGCTGAGAAATTTGGGTCTGTTTAGTCTGGAGAAGACTGAGAGGGGACCTTATTGATGTTTACAAATATTTGAAGGGTGGGTGTCAAGTAGAGGGGGCAGATCTCTTCAGTGGTACCATGTGACAGGACAAGAGGTAGTGGTCACAAACTGGAACACAGGAAGTTCCACTTCAACATGAGAAAAAAATTCTTTACTGTGAGGGTGGCGGAGCGCTGGAAAAAAATATGATTACAGTCATTTCAATCATTTCATAATTTCCTACTCAAAAAAAACCCAAAACCCACAAAACCAAACCAAAAAAACCCCAAAAGGAAGATAAATTAATTGGAATGTATATTAGCCCTTGTGTCCAGCGGCAGTCAAAATGGGAAATTCAGGATTATTCTTTCTGACCATGTGTGTATTGTCCTGCTAAACAATTCAGGTTGTCATTACTGAATTCTTCCTAGTCAGACTGATTGTTGCTCAGCATTGTAAATCCTCTTGTGCTGTTGAATGTGCATTTGCTGTGTCTCAGAAATCATGGCACAGGAAGCTTTAAATCAGGAGTAGAAGACAGTGGTAGAGAAGTTAGAAAATAATATCAAAATTTAGAGTTTCTGATTTCTTTAGACAGTTGCAAAGGCTGAGCTGTATCTGGCAAAGCAATAGATCATATTTACTGTATTTAATATTTCTTTATTTCTCCCTCCTGGTGTACCATCCAGTGAGATGTGCAAGGACACCTGAAGTGATGATAACCTCGCTAGCACTGAGTTTTCTCAATTTTAGCAGTATCCATTGCTCTGCATTTTAACAGCAAAAAAAAAAGACTAAGCAGAAAAAACTTCTAATCTAGTAATGAGGGAAAGAATACTCTAGTGGTGTCTCTAGTTGGTTACATCATTTCATCCCACCGGGGATAAGAAGAAAGCTCAGCTTTGTGTTTTCCTTAGGTCAACTGACACGAAAATACTGAGAAGCTGTTATCAAAGTTTTTCTATCTTTTGCATGCAGATGGGCAGTAATTCCCATGATGTACCCTGCTGCTTCTTTCTTCAGTGTCCCTAGCACTGCTTATGTTGCACTGTCTTGTATTAATCTCTTTGTGGGGATCAACAGCAGTGCCATTACATTCATCCTGGAGTTATTTGAAAATAACCCGGTAAGTAATGTGTTTGTTGACACCTGGTTTTAAAGCTCTGGGCAAAGGCTGTCCAAGCATAACTATCTCTAACAGTAACTGTCTTTCTCTGCCTTGCCATTTCTTCTGTCAGTAAATGAGTGGGGAACTTGCTGAGTAACTGCAGGGACAAGTGAGCAGAATAACTCAGAGAAGCAACACGGGGCAATTGGTATCTTGGGCCACACACACAAGGAATGACACTGAATGTTTTTTCATCCCTACAAGCAAACTTCTGTACACTTTCATGGTTGGGGAGGCAGGGAAATGGCACTTGGTGCTTTCTTATGCAGCTTGGTCTGATGGATGTGGATGACGGAGACTCGTGGAGTCACCACTACGTAAGGAAAGACACTCCTGCTAATTACTGTGTTAGAGGAGATGTTTTGCTTATAGTAGCATTTTGAGAATTGCCCAAAACTGGTTTAACACCACTAGGGAAGGCATAAGAATAGACAGAACGTAGCAAGTCCCAAAGTAGATTTTTGGACTGAGAGATCTGTTTATAAAACACTGTTTTCTTGTATCCACTGCTGCTACCACCTCTGCAGCTGCTGATACTCTGACCACTGAGACTGACACCCTTTCTACATCCGGCAGCAGTCCAATTGGCTGTCATCACTGACTCTGAATTTTCAAACACCATGTGCGACGCACCAGGGCTCGGTCTAGTGCTGTTCAGTCTGTGGGACAGCAGAGAGTGAGAGTATGTATCTGCTGTAGACACTGTGCCTCCAGAGGGAAAATTGCCCTCCTCTGGATTCAGTGTGGATGCAGCTAGACTGTTACTGGCGCTTGCACTGTTTTGGGTATCTCCACAATGCACGAAAATCTGCTGTGTCATTATGCCCAGACACTGGTACTTTTCATTATTGTGGCAGGCCTGATTATGGAAATGTTCCAGCTATAAATAAAGATGTTAGGACAGAAAAATACCACTCTTTCTTTTCACTCATTGCTACATTTCCTTAAAGAAGTCTGGTTTCAACTGCTTATGTTGTTTCTGTTTCTTATAGTCTTTGCTGAAGTTTAATAAAACATTGAAAAATGTGCTGATTGTCTTCCCACATTTTTGCCTGGGCCGTGGACTTATTGACATGGCCATGAACCAAGCTGTGACTGAAGTATATGCCAGGTTTGGTAAGTGAAGCCAATAAGGAACACGTTATATTAATGTCACGTGTCCTGACCTTGGATGAGATGGTTGGAAGTGTTATCTTGGAAAATTAGTGGCTGTTTCTGAAATTCCCCCCTTTCACATCATCAGGTGGATGAGGAATGTGAAAGTTCAACCTCCCTGAAGGAATCGCAGTTTCTGATAGAGCTGCCAGAACGCTATGGCCTAACCAATAGTCTGTGTTGGAAATGTACCCATCTGTACAGTCCCAAACTCTGGTGTCTCTTTAACATTTGTTTTGAAGTACTTAGATCATTACAAGAGGATATATTATTTCACTTAATACTGAATACTTTATCAGCCCTCAGGTTAATGCTTCAAGTGGCTGCTGTTCCTCAAATGCATCCTCTTGGGATATGTCCGTCCTGACATCAGACAACTTCTTATTAGAAGAACAGTCATATAGCAGAACCCATTTGTTTTTATTCAGAAAATCTATGTCTTTCACATAATCCATGAAAATTTCATGTTCTTGAATATTCAAAGCAGTGCATAAGCAGAGAGTTTATATTCATTTTTACTCTTATGCAGCAGATGAGATTGGATTGTATTTTCTTAAGAATCTTTATAAGATACTGGAAAATTAAGACATTGCCTGATCATGATCAAATAGAGTACAGATTTTCATCATACACCATTATGATTATGCCTTTTGTTCTGAGGAGCAGTGGGTTTTCTTCAGCAGTATTTCACCTTGCTTTCTGGTGCTCTTTCTCCAAAGGTGAGGAGCATGTTTCTGATCCTTTTCAGTGGGACTTTGTTGGAAAGAACTTGGTTGCCATGGCTGTTCAAGGGGTTGCATACTTCATTTTGAATCTCCTTATGCAGCACCGTTTGTTCTCCACAAGATGGTATGTCTGATAGCTTGTATTAATGTACCTTTATTAACAGGGTATGTGTCTTTGTTATTCTCCGTGTCCCTCTTTTTTCTTTCTTTTTCTTTGAATTTGTCAGCTTGTTTTTGTTGATTTCCTTACCTGATTTCATCTTAATTTGTTGATATCCTTGTTCAGGAAAGCATTTACAAATGTGCGTTTTCTTAACAGGATTTAAGATGATATTATTAAAGAAATTAGTTTTCTTGAATTAAGATTTTAATGTAGAGGTGTTCTTAGATTAAGAGACTAATAATGTGAGACACATAATAATAATGAGATTATAAAGTATTTGGAACGTTTGTGGGATCATAAGTACTCGCATGAGGTACTTAGCCTGACATCCCAAGACAGGAATTCTAGTCCGTGGCATGGGCCAGTTGCAGCCTGGATGCTATGCAAGCTTTCCCTCTCTGCTTCTGTCTCAGGGAATGCAGCTACCTTCCAGGTGTGAGTCTTCACTCCTGTTTGAGATGGCCAAAAAGAGTACTACTTGGTACAATTATAAAAATACTGTCTTACAGGGAGGTCTGCTCAAAAGATCTGCAGGACTATCAGTAGCTACTGAAGAACAGCTAAATAGCAAAAGCTGCAGCTTCGAGGCAGGTTTTGCCTTATCAGTGACTGACAAGGCATGCTCTTTTGAGCAAGCCATTTCCTCCCTTTTTAGTATTTAGAGATTAACTTTCAAAGGTCAGGAATTCTCCCAACAGCAGGAGTGCTCCAGCCAATGTCACATTGTGGATTTTCTATTCCACTGCTTCCACCAGTCACATTTGGGCAATTAATTAGCCATTGCTCCACACTGTTATTCTAACTGCAACCAGGGCAACTCATTGTTTCTGCAGCCAGTCTCTGGGGTTTTTCCAGGTTTGCTGAGACTGCCATGTCACCTATTATTGGTGAAGATGAGGACGTTGCAGAAGAAAGAAAAAGAATCATGAATGGCGGAAACAAAACCGATATCTTAGAATTACAAGAACTGACCAAGGTAATACTCTGAGAGGAATGAAACAAATGTGTCTAGTGTAAATTTATTCTTTCAGAATGTGTGGTTGGAAAGCTGCAAGTTGGAAAAGAATCTGGGGGGATTGATTGATAGTCGACTAAATATGAGCCAGCAGTGCAAGCAGGTGGCCAAGAAGGCCAATGGCATCCTGGCTTGTATTAGAAACCCTGGGCCAGCAGGAGCAGGGAGGTGGTTGTCCCCTGGACTCGGCACTGATGAGGCCACACCTTGAAGATTGTGTTCAGTTCTGGGCCCCTCACTGTAAGAAGGACATAGAAATGCTGGAGCAGAAA